>JAOWBR010182848.1:0-10603 GCA_028571145.1 Dionaea muscipula | reverse complement strand
AAATAAGACAAACAATCGATAAATAATTATTACCTTTTGAATGGATGATAAACCAACAACTCCTACAGCATCAGTTCTTTGATGGAAGTAGTCATTGCGAGCGACCACCCCTTCCACAATTCGACGAAAAAGAGGTCGACTCATGCGAAATCGCCTTCGAAATAGATGTGATGGGTATGTTGGATTCTCCGAGAAGTAGTCACGATACAATCTTTCAGCACCATCATGTCGACCACGATTAATTACTCTATGACCCAGAATAGAACCACGACGACGCGTAACTTGTCTTTGACGAACATTTTCCTCTTCTTGCATGGTAGCTAAGAGAGTCGACTCTTCATCGTCGGAGTCGTCAGTATCGTCGAAGATATTCTCAAGAATATCGGGATACCTAGCCATAATATGTAATTTGGAAGGAAAGTTTTGTAATGAAAATACAATTGACACATATCATGTTGGTAGCATTTATAGAAAAAATTGATATACACTTTGGCAGGAATTATTTGGGCGGGAATTATTTTTGACGGGAATTATTTTGACGCCAATTTATTTAGCGGAAAAAGTTTTGACGGGAAATATTATAAGATAATAATTTTTTAATTAATTAGAAAAAGATAACAAAATATATTTACAACTCCAAATACAACCCCATTTACATATTTTTTTTGAAATTCAAAATTTTTACAATCTCTACTTTTTACTATTCACCATTGTAAACATCAAATATACAACCCAATATTCATTTCCCTTTTGAGTTGCTCTAATAGATTAGCAATTTTGAAGCTGATTCTGGATCACTCCCCGGACGTTCCCACTTCTTAGACAAGGTTATCGATAGCCAGGTGCCAGCGGCAACTCCATCGCTACAATGCACAACTGCTCCCGAACTGGGCATTTCATGCTGGAGAACATCGTTGTACGTAGCCATTACCTGCTGGGAGCAATGATAGCCGCCACTCAAATGAGAGCTTGAAGCTAACCATCATCTTCGGTGTTGCGCCGAGCCATTTACACAAAAGATGCAAGTATACTCGTACCCAACTACAAATGCAGCTGCAAAGAAATATGAGGACAGTTACTTCTTCATTGTCATCAATACTGAGAGGCTACGTGCAATCTGCAGCTGCCATCAACCTAGTTAAGCAAACCCATGCTGTCATCTTCATCAATGCACTCACTTCCGATGTTACTCTTCAAACAGATATCCTGCTAGCCTACACCAGATGTGGGCTTCTGATGGACGCCCGCCAAGTGTTCGACAAAATGCCTAACCGAAGCATGCATTCTTGGAACATTTTGATCTCCTCATACGTCCAGAACTCACTCTACTCGGATGCTATAGATGTTTTTAGAGAGCTTCTCAAGATGGGTCTTCGACCAGATCACTACACGCTGCCTGCAGCTATGAAGGCGAGTACGGGGGCGCCGGCGGAGGACTTCTATAAGGTGGGTAAGACTGTACATAGTTGGGTCGTTAGACTCGGGTTTGAAGAGTATGTTGTTTTGGGTTGTTCTGTGATGGACTTCTATGTGAAGTTTGGAGATCTGCATGATGCTAGGAAAGTTTTCGCTAGTCTGCCCTTCAGGGATGTTGTCGCCTGGAATGCCATGATCTCGGGGCTTGGAAGAGGTGAATTTTTCGTGGAAACCTTCACTTTCTTCAGAGCAATGCTAGTGGAAGGAGTGAAGATGGACAGGATGGTGGTTCCGAGCATTTTGCATGCCTGTGGAGGGGAAGGGGACTTGATCAAAGGGAAAGAAGTTCATGGGCAGGTGGTCAAGAGTTCTATGTTTGAGTCCGATATTGCAATTGGGAATTCATTGATTAGTATGTATTCAAAAAGTGGGTGCTTATATGGTGCAGAGAATGTTTTCAAGAATATGAGAGAATTGAATTTGGTCACATGGACCACGATGATTTCCTGTTATGGGCATCATGGAAAAGGTAGGGAAGCTTTGATGTATTTCAAGAGAATGAGAGACCACGGCTTCAAACCTAATAGTGTGACAATGACAGCAATTTTAGCTGGTTGTAGCCACTCAGGTCTTATTGACCAAGGCCGGATGATTTTCAATTCAATGAAAAATGACTATGGTGTTGAGCCCAGTGTAGAGCATTATGCTTGCCTGGTGGATCTCCTAGGTCGTTGTGGGTGTCTTGAGGAAGCCCTTGAATTGATCAGAGACATGGAACCAGCTCCAACTGCTAGTGTGTGGGGCGCCTTGTTATCTGCTTGTATGATACATAAGGATGCTGAAATTGCCGAGGTTGCCGCTAGTCACCTTTTCGTCTTGGAGCCAAGAAATTCTAGCAACTACATCGCATTGAGCCATGTGTATGATTCTCTCAGACTCCAGACTGGTGTTTCAAGAATAAGAACAGCAATGAGGGATTCAGGATTGCTTAAAACTCCTGGTTGCAGTTGGATTATTACAGAAGGAAGGGTGCACAAGTTCTACCAAGGGGACTTTTTGCATCCTTTAGCTTGGACTATATATGAAACGTTAAGTTTTCTTGATGAGGCTATGTTCCCTCAAGGCTGTGGATAGTGTTAGGAAACCAACTCTACCAAAAGATAAGATCAACCTGATGGTAGAAGGCCCATGAATAATATTTATTTTAACACGTTCCCTCCCGCGAATGTCTCTTTTGGGCTTGAAGCGTGGACTGTGCAATGACCCATCTCATACCAAGTGCTCAATAAATGGGGGTCGCGCTCGCAGGATTCGAACTCGTGACCTTTGGTCACGTCTGCTCTCATATCATGTTAAGAAACCAACTCTACCAAAAGATCGACATGATGGTACAAGGCCCATGAATAATATTTATTTTAACAGATAGAACTGGTTTTTCTTCTATAGGAGAAGTGTGATATGTGAATGATTTCTGACTCTTCATAGTCAGCCTTCTGTTTCCAGAGATGACCCAGGTATATGTATCTTATTTCATGTGCTATTTCGGTTGCTCCACTGTGAAACGATCATAAACTCACGCATAAGTTGTTTTTTTTTTATCATTAGTGCATAAGTTTGTTTTTATTTATAAATATCGGAACTTGTGGGTAAGTATATATTAGTTTGCTGATGAACTGTAATTTAGAGTTTAGACAGTGGCCAAACATTTTGTATTTTGTTCTAGACAAGCTTGAACCCTGGTAACTTTGGCATGGGCTTTTATGTCTGATTGTTATTGCAAGGAGTGACATCAATTAAGTTAGGTAATAAGTTGATATTCAGTTTACATACCACACCTGTCCTGTATTCTGCGAGTGAGGCCCTTGTTTACACGCTGTCTTCTTTTTTTCTTTTCTTTTCCAACTTATACTGATGCCTCCGCTTTGGAAATGTCCTGTTCTTGCCTTTTGAGGTGAAGCAGCAATAACACTACTATGCCAATATGACTGAATATTCTTCAGTTATGAAACTAGGAATGGGGAACTCAAACTTCTTTGATCAATAAATATATATTGAGATAAATGGAATCCTTTATGTCACACCCATCATGGGATTATTTGCAGTTCATTAACAATCGCCCGGCAAATTTGCTGTAAATATATATGTATGTATGTACAGTAACCCTTTTTTTTGAATCATGCCTTATTTTTCTATATATTGGTGACTGGTTCCAGGAGCAGCAGATGCTGGCATATGAAGAGCTTGAGGAGCATGAAGCTGGGACGTAACATTTGAACCTTGGGTCTCTATCTCATCCTTGCGAATCTTTTCATGAGCATGAATGTCCTCCTCGATGGAAATGATAACAGCTTGCTGACCATGTGGACCTGGCAATATAGCTTCTTGAATTTTAACGTGATCATCGATATCTATCTCTTCGATCTTTTCAACAATCTTCTTCTTCCTCTTCTTGATGGACCAGCATAATAGAGCAACAGAGAGAAATGCTAGAAAGAAGAGGCCACCAAGCGACACAAATACAACAATAATGGTGGTGTGGTGTCCAGGTGGTGGCGGCGGTAGACTGGGTGTAACATGAGGAGGTGGTGGAGATACCGGTGATGGTGGCAAAACCGGGGCTTTTGGTGGTGGTGCGGTGGGATTGGGTGGAGGTGGTTTTGTTGACGGGGACGAGGTTGGAGGAGCGACTTTCGGTGGTGGTGGTGAGGTTGGGAAATTGGGCGGCAGCGGTGGTGGAAAAGATGGCCACCCCCAATTCTTTGTGGCCTGAACCATATCAACTCAAGCTGGCAGAGAGGGTATCGCAGTTGTGGTTTCCTTTGGAGAGAGGTGCAGTTCCTACAGGAGATCCATGTTAGGGAGTTTCATGCCCTTTATATATATTGTGCGAATACAACGTGATGATGAATACTGAATATGAAGTTGTGGGTTTCGTCTTTGTTTTCCTTTCCTCTCTGTTTTTTTCACAAGACTTGGCATCCATGCTAAGATTTGTGCACGATGGTTCTTTGGTTGCATTTGAATACACTATACGTTCCCTGCTTTCTGAAACAGAATGCTTCCTCCATTATCGGCTGAATGGCTTTAGAACAAATTATCATACAAGTGTTGTAAGATCATGTATTAGACCCATGAAAATGAAGAGTAGGCTTAAGATGGAGTTAAAAATAATGGTCAGAAATCACGATATGAAGTACGAGATAACTCAAAACAAGGGGATCCTGTCCAGTTTGGGAAATGAGATCCTCACTCCAACAACTCCACCATGCGATGCGAGTGGTGTTTTGAGCCTCATGCGCCTAGTGAGAAGACTGGTGGAGTGAAAACAAAAAAAAAAAGAGTATCTTTCCACTTTCTTTATCTGCTGACCAGCGGATCTACTCTGAAAAGAAAAAAAAAAAAAAAAAAATTGATCTTCCAAGAACAGATACATGCCCAGATAATCAATCTGCGAGTAAATTACTTGAGAGAAGGTGAGAGAAAATTTTCTGCAAAACGAATATAATTTCACTATACATAGATCACATGAGCAGGCTAGCTGCACCCCACAACAAACACAGATGCCTCACGTCATGAATTAGTTCTTCTGATATTTCTCGACATATGCCTGCAAAAGACAAAATTAACACAAGCTAAGTCTCACAAGGGACTCCAGAATTATACAAACTAACAAAGATGATAGTATTTAATGTACTAAAACAAGTCAACTATCAGATTCATGCACTCTATCAAGTATCATGTTAACTCATGCAAATGAATCATATGCACGCTCCATCAAGTATCATGTCGGCACCTTGCATTAATTACTACAGTTACCAACAAAATTAGCCCTTTGTCCCTTTTATTTTGTGGGCCGGTTGGATATATCCAATCCTAGTGCACAAATCCAGGATATGCACAAGCTCACCAAAGGTGTGGGCAACTAGAAATTTGAAAGAAAAGTAAGCAATCAATGGCATCTGCTCTCACCTGTACAAGTTTACTGATCTTTGATTTAGAGAATGACAGATATTGATCAATCTTCTCTTTGGTCTGAGGAATATGTGCAGGTTGGAAGGTATCCAAAACTTTGTCAACCACTTTCTTAACAATTGTCTTATAGACCTCTTTGCTAACAAGACCTTCTTTCCAGGTGGGTTTCAAAAGCTCTTTTGCAAATTCAGCCAGAGCAAATTTGAATGCCCGGAGTCCCTTTGCGTCTTTCCCCTTCTTCCCCTCATCAGTTCCTCCATCTATGGCCGTTTCCTCATTAGGCCCATTTTCCAGTTGCTCGTCTACTGCACCGCCATTTTGATCAACTCTATTAACAGGTACTTGATGCAAATCATGACTTTGATTACTCATTCCGTTGCGGGAAGAACCAGCCCCAGTCGCAGTTGAGGCGGGTTGGATTGCAGATGCTGACACTGTCGTTGGCTCGTGAACAAAGCTTTTTGGTCCAACTTGACTACACAATGACTGGGCACCCGTAGGCAGTTTTTGGTCAATGCTGTCGCATATTGGATCATATTGCTTCTCACCAGCTTCATCTAACTGAAAGGCAGTTGCAGAAACAGGTGCGACGAATACCTTGGAGTCATGGACAGTTGATAGGCCCTCTGCCACACTATGTGGAGCGACAGCAGCAGACAGCTGATGTACCTGCTTGTTGTTCTCAGGCTTTTGAGCCTCGGCAGTGGAGAAGTGGGAAGATTCTTGCAGCTGCTCACTAGACACAGTATTTGGAGCACAAGAAGATACACCATCGAATGCAGTTTGTTGGGCGGCGTATAGCTGAGAAATCAGGACCTTGTTCTCAATAAGTTGAGCAAGGGCAGTGCTAACTTCAGAGGTTATCCCTCTTTCACTGACTATGTCGCTTCTGTCTTGCATCTGCTGCTCGCAAAAGATGGGGCTCTGACTAGAAGCAGGATGAACAGTAGATTGTCGCAAATTACCGCCCATATATGGTCCATCAGAAATTTTACTGCCAAGAATCAATAGATTCTTTGTGATTTGACTGCTTCCATCTGTCGGGCATAAAGAAACTGCAGGTTGACCTAGTCCCCCGGAATTCAAGCCTGAGATAGAATTAGCATTAATGGTCTGACCAATATCTTGTCCAGGCACTGGCACGGTACTTGATAAGATATTTAAATTGGAGTATGAGCGAGCATTATTACCCTCGACTGGGTATGCAGTAGAAACACCCTCTGCAAAGTTGGGTTTCTGCAAATAAGACTCGTCAAATACTCCTGGCTGCGAGACTCCACCAGCATATTGTTTTTTAGATGAAACGAGCCCACCCACATCCAGCTCTCTAGGGTGAATAGATGTCTCGGGAAAAGAGACAGATACTGAATTGCTTGGCTGACCCCCCCGAATCCCCATAGCACAAAAAAAATTTTCCGTACCTTTGGATACAGAAACACCCATGTCATTGGGAGTGTCCTGTAGCTTCCACTGAAGGGACAGTTTTTCATCATTTGGCACCGGCTCATCACCTGTTGGCACACCAGAACCCAATGTGTGACTATTACTTACAAGGTCAACGTCCCAAGAACAATTTCCAGACCACGATATCCCATTTTCCTTCACGGTATCCAAATTCTCATTTTTTCCCTCGGGCAAACCTTTTGAAAGCGGAACATCTTCCATGGTACCTTCCCATTTTGCACCTTTCCAGACTTGCCTAGCACTATCTGGATTGTTGTTTTGCACCCGTACCTCATCCCATGACCTCCAAGCTGTCACCCTTGGCTTGGTGGAATCTAAACTCTCACTTTTTTCATCAGGCCAGCCCTTCACTTGAGAAACATCAGACACTGGATCATCCCATGTTGCACCCTTCCAAACCTGGCTAGCAGTGTCTAAATTGTGGTCCGACACCCGTGTCTCATCTAGTCGCCTTCCCGGAGTAGCAACTTCCTGAAGGATATGCAAATATCTGCAATGTTTTCCATTGCGACAATTACCTGCAGCAAAAAACTTGCAGACAACACCATTACTCTTACGATGCTCAAGGTCATAACTCCGACTCGGATGTGTACCCCTTCTGCTTACATCATTATCCCCATCTTTGTACAAATCATTCATGGAACTTTTTCCATCAGAAGTGGCATCATGATGAGCATATTTGCATAAAGCACCCTTGCTACATCTACCCTTCAGAAAATCGTTACAACATAGCAGAGATCTTTCACTCGCAGAATTTCTCTTCGGGATATCAGCTGAATATCTTGAGGCACCACTATCCATATTTCTACTTTCAAACTCATCCGTAACATTGCTTTCTGAGTGCCGCCTGTCATAACTTTGATTATCATTATGAAGAAATGGACAGCGGTTACCCCTCTTGCACCTTCCAGCAGTAAAATCTCTGCATAACATAGATGGATTTCCAAATCTGTTTCTACTTCGCTCACTGGACACCGGTTCATGGCAAAATGTATTACCTGGACTCCAGCTCCTGCTCCTGCTTCTACTTCTACTACTCCTACAAATCATTCCACAGAAACAATAAGAAATAGATAGCAATCGCATCTAAAGTGATAACAAAAGTAAAAGGAAACTTTAAAAAAACACATTAGATGAACACAAAAAAACTCAAGCAATATACATAGAAACAACATCAAACCTCTGAGACCTAATTCTGTTTTTAGGGGAGCGACTACGGTTTCTCTGTCTCCATTCATCAAGACCAGGAGACATTCTTGCAGTATATTTTCCATCTCTATCCCGTGACATGGACTTTTCACTTATTATCTCTTCTGTTTGAAAATCCTTCCTTCCAGATGAAGTTCTCCTTGAATGTATGTTGATATCATGCTTCAGAGAATATGCATCATTTGGCACATTCCTTCTAGGTACTTCTTTATCACGAAAAGAACTCCTCATCCTGCTCGACCGAGCACTATCAAGTAAATCTTTGGGTGACCTACTACCCTCTGGAACATCCCATTTTGAATTGTGTCTCCTGCCAATATCACTCATCTGAAAAACCTGAATGAATCACTCATCAGAATGAAAAATGCATGATCTGCAAGATAAGTTCCAAAACAAGAAACTGGCACACTGGAAAAGAATACAACAATCTAATGGTTCGAAGACAGACATAACAATCTAATGGTTCAACCATAAGCACTACATGGCATGACCATTTTCCATGAGCTCAGTTTTAGGGCACAAACCTAGGGGTATATGTACGCACTTGGTAACGGCTGCAGTGTACTATGTGCAGTCAGAGCCAAAACAAAATGGAAGTGTAAAGCAACACTAAGTTTTCTACGCGATCAGTTACTAGTGATACTTCTTCCCTGGATGATGGAGTAAGGGTGAACCAAGAATTTAAGACACTCGTAGAAGTTAGAACCATTGCGGCTACAGAACCATAGAGAACTGCATCTTATCTCTCCACAGGAGATGCAAATGAAAGACGGACACACAGACTGATTGATTTCTCACAGGCTAGAGAGAAGGCCACCCTAGATGGAGTATTACATTGAACTGTTTGAGAACTCAAAAAAAGTGAAGGATAAGAAACATCCAGCGCAAGAAGTGTAAAATGCAGTTTAAACACAAACAAGCACACTCCAGAAATTTTAGATGGCTGTTCTCTCCTAGTATGTAAATGAAATTACTTTAGGCGAAATTACAGCTGACAACAGTCAACTCCAGCTTATGCTCCTGAAGCAAGAGGTGACAGTGAGACCTGACTAGCCTGCATGCACAAAGATAATACATGAATTAGGACAATACATCGCATCAAAAATCAATTTCAGTACCCAATATTAGCAGTACTTCATTTCATTTGTTTGTAAATGTTTAGACTGATCAAGTGTAATCTGGTCAGAAAACTAGCTTCCCCAGTTGGCCACTCCTAGGAATTAGAATTTAAAAGGCACTACAATGAGAAGATTATATCCGCACAACAACAAAAACAAAAGAAAAAAAACACCTGCCCATGAACATATTAACACCCTATATCCTCTGATCACGGTTCCAAGAAAGAACCCAAAGAACTAGGACCATTTCTTCTAATAATGAACCCTAGTGATGACATTCTAATTTCCTATTAAAGGTATGGACTTCAAAAAGTTGAAAATTCACTATGTCTTGTATGAGAATCTACTTGTACTCCATCGGAGCATCACCCTAGATTCTCTCTCTCAGATTTCTTATCTCTGAACACTTCAACTCCATCAGAGAATCACCCTAGATTCTCTCTCTCAGAATTCTAATCCCTGAACACTTGTACTCCATCCCCAATAGAGAATATGTAATTCTCTACCCCCCAAAAAAAAATCTATATCTTCAAAACCCACACAATGCCACAGTAAAACCTAGGACATGCACCCTATGTATTTTTCAACAATGACGAAGAAAAATCAACAAGAAAAGCTCCCACCAAGGCAACAAGCTGTCAATTTTGGTAACAACCCACATAAATAATTTCCGGTACTACATCAGGAAATCGCATACTTAACAACAAAAGCAAAGAACATGAACCCTAGAACAAAAACAAGCTGCCACTTCCATAAATTTTCTTCATTGAAAGCAACAACAAATTTGATACGGAATTGATTTGACATGATTGAACTCCCAGCTCACAGATTTGAAACAGAAAAAAAAAGAGGGAGATGTAGAAGAATCAAAGCCCTAGAATAAAAGAAAAAGAAAAGCATACCTGCAAACCGCTGAAAATTAGAGAGAGGGGGAGACAGAGAATGAAACCCTAAAAAATAGCGGCCTGGGCAATGAGCAATGAGCAAGTTCGCCGAGGGAGGAAGAAGAGTGTGTGCTCGTCGACGCCCGCCCTCGAGGGGGAGAAAGAGAGCGAAAGAGGCAGCAAGTTGCTTTGCGCTTTGTCGAGGTTTGCTGCTTCTTTTCTGAGAAAGTGAGAAGAGCGGAAAAAAAAAATACATTATACAGAAAACATGATTTTTCTTTTCTTTTTTGAAGTAGATTTGTTTACGTACACCTCCGACTAGGGGTGGTGTACTCGAATTTAATTATTTTTTAGTTTTCATGAGAAAATGATTTTTAAAAATTACACACCATAAATCCTAAACGCAGCATCTTATTTATTAAACACAGCACCCTAATTTTTTAAATTATCGTTTTTGTCCCTAAATATTTTAAAAAGAAAATAATATTTAAAAAGAAAATAATATACCCAAAACACCCCCGATCTTTTTCTAATATTACC
>JAOWBR010182826.1:0-10604 GCA_028571145.1 Dionaea muscipula | reverse complement strand
CCCAGCTCAATATCGGGTCCAATAATAATATGGGTCAGCCCACTTGGACGCCCATAAGCAAACACATATTTGCTACAACTTCAATAGACGACAGCGGTCGATAATGGCAACGTTGGCGATGGTCGCCATGGTCGATGATGATGAAGATGAAGATAATGGCTCGGTGGTGGTGGTGGCAACTGCAGCCACGGTGGAAGAAGGAAGAAGAAGAAGATGGTGGAATTAAAAAGTTTGTCGGATTCAGTCACTTTGAACTATCTGGTATATGCCGAATAGGTCATCATCTTCTTCACATTTCCAGCATCATCTTCTTCACATCTCTAATACCCCAACCACTGCAACTCCACGCCACTGACCACCATCACCGTCCACCATTGTCGTCGTCCCCTAAGCCAGCCGCATCGCCGTCATCAGATCTGGAGTCATCACTATCCGCCGTCGTCAGATCTGGAGTCGCCGCTGCTGTTGCTCATGGTCTGTCGTTGGTCTGCCTTAGCCGTCGTCCTTCTGGTCTGTCGCTGTCGTTGCTCCATGTCTGCCGCTGTCGGTGGTGTCAGTCATGGTGGCGTTTACAATATAGGGAACAAACAAGAAAGTCTCAAATAATAAAAGGGACAAAATCTTAAACAAACCCTAAAACAATAAACAAAGGCTCACAAAACCAAAGAGAGAAGTACCAATTCGGAGAACAAATCACGATCAATACGTGCCAACGAACCTCTGCAAATCACCCCTCAAGCCTCTGGATCTCCTCCTCAAAACCCGTCTGATGTTCTCTTCGAAATCGTCAAAGTGTCTCTTCTCAAAACTCGAAATCGCTGAAATAAAACGTAACAGGTATATATATCGTGCGGGCAACAGACAGCCTCAACAGGCGACCAACCCGCCTGTTACCCCGCCTATTGACTCTCACCCCACCCGCCTTTGTTTAGGTGCTTTACTCGCCTGCATGACTACCTGCACCCAACGTTGCATGCAACAAGCGACCCGACAGGCGACCGACCCACCTATTGGTCTGCCTGTCACGATCCGTGGCTAACGCCAATCACCAAGTCTTCAACAAGCACTTGGAACGGGCGACCTGCCCGCTTGTTAGAGTCACCTGTTGCGGCCAGAGAGCAAATCCGCCGGGAACGAAAGTCACTAATCAACAGTACTACTATTTGTTATGATTTGCATCCTAAAAGCACTGCTTCTCTCCCTGTACGAGCCAAAAACATGTGAAACAACTACAAAAAGCTTTTGATTCCTTGAGAAGATTCAATGAGCTAAGGGGGTCATGATCAATTGCTATAAGAGGGAGAGCAATTGATGGCAATGCATTTATCAGGACTTATGCATGTCAATCTCATTGTACTATTGTTTTACATCGTGTCTGATGTAACAGAGCAGAAAAGGCGAGATTGATTCCTGGCGTAACATATACTTATAGGCCAAGATCATGCATGTTGTGAAGTTGCATCATTGGCTCTCTTGCTCTTTCTGAAGCCCACTTTAGTTGTGAAGTTCTCACTATCAAGCTAGCTTGCATACAGTGCTAGAAAGTTGAACTTCATTGTCGTTTGATTCTTCTTGCCATTCGCTAGCTAGCATCTCCTTCTATTTCATGTCCTTGTCCTTTTTAAACAGTCATGTGGCTCAGTATCGGTTGTCGTTATTACATGAGCTAATTAGCATCTTATTCACAAAAAAATGCATAGCATTTGCGGATCTGATGTTGATTGACATTGGAGATCGACAGACTTCATCGATCTCCTTTTTTTTCTCCTTTTGTATTCAAAGAATTTCAGTATTAATATTCCGTCAGCAAATAAACTAAGGTCTCTCTCTTTGTGCAGCCAAAAGGTGAAGACCAGAAAAGCTGCAGAAATTTCGATGGATTTTATTTTGTTCACTCTCCTTGTTTCTTCTTCCTCATTTTCTCTCTTGCCTTTCAAGATGACTGAGCTGGCCTGGAAATATTCTTCGCTTTCTAGCTTGATGTTGAGAAAAACTAAGAACGATGTCATTGTGTTCATGTAGTTGACTCCACTTGGTAGAAAAAAAAAGAAAATCTTATAGATTATTTTTAATTATCGTAGTAATGTTGCGAAATAGCTGATGAACAGCTAATTAAGGGAAATTAATGCATGCCTAATCTCATTTCCTCTGGAAAATTTGCTTTATATTTCAGCATCTCCCATCACATTGTCGGATCATACATATACTCCTTGTTCTAGCTGGTATAGTTGTCAGCATCCGAAATGCATGCTTAGTTGCGAACTTTTGCATTATTCATGGCATCATTGTGTACGTTAGTATACTGAGCATGAGCTGATCTGGGTTCGTGCATAAGTAGAGGACTATGTCATTGCCCCCGGCCGGTTAGCAAAGGCCATGATCGTTCTCGTGCAATCTAACGTTTGTGTAAGTACTGTGCAATTCTGCCTCCGTGCAGGTGAAAATATACTAGCTAGGGAACATTTGATCGATCACTCACTTATCCAGATGGAAATTAGGGGGTACCAAGTTGTTCCTCAGGAGGAGTAAGAGCTAGTAGCTAGTTTATCTTTTTTTTTTTTTTCTTTTTCTTTTTTTGTTTATAATCATCTTTCCCTTTCATCTTCTCATTTGTTCATCCTTTGCCTCGACACTTTACTCTCGTTAATTGTCGTAACAGAGCTAGACCCTAATTAAAATGAATTCAAACTTTCTAGTCAACACCAACGAAACGATCATAGGCATAGACTGCCGTACGTGTGCTTAATTGGTTACTCATGTGTTGCATCGATCTTCGGTGTCCTAGCTTGTTCAGGTTTCAAACATTAGAAATTACATGCATGGTGATGGTAGGAACAACTTAATTTTCCTGTTAGGCGCGCAGCTAAAGAAGTAAAACATCTAGCTTGAACCTCTGAAACTACAACACATGCAGCTATAGAAATTAAAAAATTAAGTTGATTCAGATATATAATTAATTGTCATGAAGATAGATAGATATATAGATCACAGGCTGGCCTGGCCTGGTGAAATCCATCCAAATTATTGGCGGCATGCCCACGCCCACACCCACACTTGATAGATCAAAAGGTCTCTTACCTAGATTCTGCTTAATTAGGCATCGAGCTAGCTTAATTACCATATTCCTATGCCGATATATCGAGAACCGGCCTGTGGTTATTTTATCATGTGTGTATATATATATATATGTTCCTTGAGGTAGCATAAGCATGCATATTAAAATAATACCAACACTTGATTTGATAATATTAATTTTTAAAATTATTGCATGGATATTTGGTTAGAGCTAGCTAGCTAGCTAGCTAGCTAGATCTACTGAACTAGCTAATTGGTCCTGTTCCAGATCCATATTGCTCCGGCGTCCATGAGCATGGGGACTAACTTGCCTTGGACTTGGTGGCTGATGACATCATTGGCACCGCCGACAAATCTCTGGCCTATGAACACCGTCGGGACGCTTGGCTTAGCACCAGCAAGCTTCTGCAGCGCCTTCTCAATGTCCCGTCCATTGGGTATTGTATCAAGCTCATACACTGTTGGGTTAGCTCCATAGCTGCATATGAGCTGCTTGATGGAGTGGCACATGCAACAGGTGCTTTTGGCGAAGATCACCACCGGCTTTTGATCCACCAGATGCCTTATCATTACATCCATGACAAAAGAAAGAAAGAAAGAAAGAAAGCAAGCCGGTGTGTGTGTTAATTTTGTACTGGGGAGGAGGAACTTGAGCAACCGCTGATCGTCTATTTATACAGCATACTTTGGGACTGCAAATTTTGCTTCTTCCATGTGTAATGCAATGAAATGGAATATGATGGAGTACAACTAAACTAGTGATGTAATGGAGATCCTTTGTTCTCTTTTCTGCTTTATTGACTATATATTATGCCCTATGCCATATGATCTCTTCCTGTTCGTTTTCTTGATAACAAGCCCCTCCGGTTTCAGAACAAAAGATTTTTTTGAAGCTAGCTAGCTATCGAGTAGTTATATTTATGGAGAAGATTAATTTCATCTTCAAGACCGTTATGCAACGCCCGCCTTCAGTTGAGTTATAATATGGACAAGATAATGCCTGATCGAGTGAGGAATTCCTATATATATGCTCTGGACGAAAGGGTACTACAATTAATACAACTTCAAGAGGTTCTATCCATTCCTCACACATGCAGCATTCAAGACTTGCAGGATGTTCATTCAGCTCAGCTGATTGATTCATATTCCTCCCCAAGTTGGCAACATGCAGCTACCAATTTAAGAGGTCGATCGGATGGGAACATGCAACATGACAGATGGTAATCAAGTCGTGCTCTGCTCTGCTCGGGTGGTGCCCCGGTCTGACCCAACCTAAGATGGGTCAATGCCATGTCTCAGCCCACGGTCCAGGCACGGCTTAGTTCGGCTGGTGTAAACATCCTTCGCCATCTTAATCCACCGATCTCAAGACCAATATCCCCAAACTGACGCATGCCATTTCTAATTTCTTGCAACATCTCCCAGTTCCTGTGATTTGGATAATCCAATTTCTATCTACTCCCACGGGCGGACATTTCTTATTACTGAAAACAAATTTCTTTGACATTAGGAGATTTGCAGTGCACTAATACGCACGCAAATACGCTGAAACATCAACATGGCACTCAGAATACAAAAGCAAAAATGTACCGGGGCACATTACGACACGCAAAAGATCAGAGTCAAACTCATCCTGCACGTAACATGCATATGCAAGTCTGCAAGAGATGAAAGAACGTACTGGATGATACAACAATTAAGTGCAAGATGCAAAACATGCAGATAAACCACAAAAGGTAGATATCATCTAGGCGTGTAGAGACGAGAGATTGAACAGTGTTTGCAGTTCACTATATATATGTACAACAGCAGCTTGGGAGCCACCTCATAGCAGCTCCCTAATCTTAAGGATGATCCTCCTTGGATTATTACTCACGTAACTAGGTAGTCTCCCTTGAAGCAAATGGTTGCTGCAACTTATTCGGTCGGTCGGTCGGGGTTGAGATTGGATGACTACATGAGGATCATATAAAACAGATGAAACTCCATCCTACAATGGGATGGATATGGATGGGATGTGTGATGGATAGATTAACATTCAACAATAATGAGGAACTTTGCACCATGGACTAAAAGCCTATTCCTGGCATATAACAACAGAGATAGCAGCGAGGTCACAATATATTGAAGTCTGCTTTCAGAATATACTTCAAATCAGTAATGCACATCGGCGCCTTCGCCCATGCCTCGGCTACTGCTTAAGGTGGAAGAACTTTGACCTGATCTTTGGACATTAGAATGAGAAACAGAAGTCTGTGAGTATGCCAAACCAATGGAAACACTGGAATTGTTTGTGGAGGATGTTGTTCTACTTGAGTTAGGCTCCCTTGTTGGACCCAAACCATATTCCGGTTCTTGCTCTGAGGATGCCGATGTGAGAGGCAACGTTGACAACGAAGACCCTGACAGATAGGGAGCAACTGGCATTTCAGGAAGAGATGAAGCAGGACTATATTTTATCACCCCCATGGGATGGTCAAACTTGCAGGTGGGCCCGAATTTGCAGTACCCGTTTTGCATATAGAAAGTGCAAGTTTCTGTACCCTGTTCAATTAACGAGAGAAATAAATGTCAATTTCAATATAAACGCAAACAATCACCAATAAAACATCACACAAGACAGTAGACACGGTTAAGCTCAACTGCCTAAAGAAGAAAAAAACAGGGCGGGCATGTGAAACAAAGAGACAAAAGATGTTTGCTAAATAGTAAGCATTATGCAATGCCAGTTGTTGACTTGATCAAGGATTTATGAAAGACAATACAAGGAAAAGTAACCATGCTACAGGCTCTCCCTTCTCACCCTAACCTTTCTTCTTTTCTGGACAGCTAAACCAGCTCAGAAAATTTCCTGCAAAGATTGGCAAAACCTATCCAATCCTCCAAGGAAAAAAAAAAGACCCTAGAAGCGCAGCATGGCCATATTGATAAATAAAACAAATGGACACCTCTAGAACAGGCAAGACAGTCTTACCCACCCCACCCTACAGCGCAAAGCAAGATCAGAAATCAAACACCAAGACGTATGAAAGTCTCATCCTAAGATACAGCTCGAGTCCAGAATTGACACATAGATAATTCGTTTTTCAACTCCCTGTTTCCTTTAGCAATGAGAAGACAATCAAATCATAAGTCGTAAACATAGGTCAAACTGGTTAAACTTAAAATGAAGCAAGATATCAACCGAATTGTCAACTTTAGTTTAGTGACCAACGGTGACATGAACTGTTATAAAAGAAGCAAAAGGCGGTAGTAAATGCCTAGGGTTGATCCCACATATTCGCTGCAGATGAATCCATTGATTTCAGCTGCAGTACCTTAAGCACCTGCTTGCCACAGCACTTGCATTTGGAATCTCAGTAGTCTTGTTAACACCCTGCATGTTGCGACTCATGCAACCAACAGCTTCAACAGTCCAAGAACCAAACTGTAACTATGACTAAGGTATGCACTTTATTATTTTCCTAAAAGATGTGATCACTCAAGTCTTAAATAAAGGCCATTCAAGTCTACGACAGCAAGATCTGGCACA
This sequence comes from Dionaea muscipula, assembly GCA_028571145.1. Lineage (NCBI taxonomy): Eukaryota > Viridiplantae > Streptophyta > Magnoliopsida > Caryophyllales > Droseraceae > Dionaea > Dionaea muscipula. Next base: position 3,997 of record JAOWBR010182826.1, on the reverse strand, counting down.
TAAAAAAATTTCCAGAAGAAGTCAGAACGACTTTATTCTATCATTGACTGTCAGTTGCCTCCAATTTCAGTTCCAAGTTATCGTTCTTCGACAACTTGCCTGAGAAGGCTGTCAGGATAACAGATTCAAGGGATGAAACTGAGGAAACGGCTCCATCATGGTAGTCGCAGTACCAAAACCAGCATAAGAAAAAAGGTGCAGCTGCAAGAGGCCAGGGTAGTTCTCTAGGACTCGTAAAATTGTCTTTAAATAGAAAATCCAAATCACAAATAGTTAGATTCTAATGATTTGACACTTTAAAAAATTGTAAACATAAACTATCCCATAAGTAATCTATAACCAGTCTTCAGATTGATGAAAAAAGGCATCCCAACACAAGAATATTGTGAAAAAAAAAAAATTATAAACATTCAACAAGCCAAGTACCACCCTACTTTGAAGCCATTGTGAGGCCAATATCATCCTAGAAGGATGAATTGTGGAGATTGAGCACCATAATAGCCCTATTGGTGATCACCTCAAGCTGAGGCATATCAACCGATACTTAATTCCTATAGCTTCAGCATTCTAACAAGAACAAAAAGCATTTATTCTGATCAACATAAAAAAATTGAAACCTTAAGCAATAAACTGCACAGATCCTAAGGTACGAAGACAAATGAAGAGCAAGAATATTCATAAGGGTGACTACTTGCCTCAACAAAATGGACTACATGGTTCGTCCTAGAGTTGTGCACTTACTAGGTGATGGAAAATACTACTTGCTGGCTGTGTAGAGCATAATAGCAAATGAAATGCACATGAGGAAGCATAATATCATGAGAAAAATTCAGGAGAACAGATATTTAGATGAGATGATGGCAATTGTCAACGTGTGAGATGGATTCATGCCACATGGACGTGAGGCAAAAAATATAAAAGTATTTATGTTGCCAAAACAACTCATTAGCTTAGATTTTTGTGTCAAAAGATGGATCCAACAAATGCTTATATGTCTATTGTAGTGGACCTTTGACTGCAAGTTTCTGCTCTATCCATTGTTCTCACCCAAAGCAATATGAGGACCAATGGTTCAGCCAGACCTGTGCAGGTTTGAACTCAAATATGGGCATGGAGACACTTTGAGCACGTAGACCCAACATGGCTCAATTGATGTATCAGGTGTTCGAGCAGTCATTGGCGTTGGCTTCCCATGTGGCTCGATTGGATGTGTTTGTTTGGTGTTGTGCATGGTTTCACTTCAAGGGGAGTGTGCATATGTTGAAGTGACTCCTGTCTGAGGAACAGATCTATTAAGACATGTGTGAGTTGGATTTATCCCACATGGATGTGAGGCAAAAATTATCATAACATATAAGTTGTGTATGTCCAAAACTCATCAGCTTAGGTATTTGGGTTCAACGGCTATTGTATGGGTTCAACGGCTATTGTATGTGAGCCTTTGGGCTGTATGGTTTGGGCTCCCTCCTTGGTTTTCCCCCCTTCGGCAATAAAGATGGTCAATCTTTAACTACTAACCAGTAGCCCCTTGGGAACTCCTGAAGATAAAGAACATTAAAATGTCATTTATTGTAAAGCCACACATTACAAGAGAAACTGACTACTTGGAAGGTAAACTGCATCCAAAAAATAATATCTTAAGCAATGCCACTCAAAAGGATACTCATCTGAAAGACCCAGATTGATTCCCAGGTTTAATTTGACTTAAAATAAATTGGTGTAATGTTTCAGTATCAGGGTTCACTAACTGACAAGAGTTTAGGAAAATATCACAGCATGCCACTGAAAGTCCCTTCAAAGCATGTATAACAACCAAGCTTCACTTTACAATAGCAGGCAGAAACAGCATGGCTTTACAACAAACAACAATGACAAGCTCAATCTTTAACGACTAAGTGGAGTCACTACATAGACTACTATGCCACTCCGGTCTGCTAAATGTCATGCCTCATTCAGGACAAATCACAACTAGCATGAGACTGAGGTTCATCCCACATGCTGGAGCAAGCCATATACAGCTCAAGACACCATGACGAGGTTCCACCACTAAGCAGCAACCAAGGGCACCAGCATAGAAGATGATCAATAGGAATCTTAGAAGCTTATGGGACGCAAGGAAACATACTCAGCTCAAAAGCAAACTCAGCATCGCTCTCCAACAACTGTGACTGTGAGAATAGTATATCTAGTCATTTTCCTCAAGACCGTTGCATAATGAAATGAGTTGCTTAAAGAACAGATGCACCAGCAACAGAAGAGAGAAAACAAGAGGTACCTCTCTTAGTCTCCCTTCTCCCACAAAATCTTGGAAAGCATCTCACTTGCATTCAGAGCCTCAAAGACAAGATTCCCACCTGCGAGGCACCTATCTTTCTCAGCCCCACCATCTCGTTTCTCCTATCCTTTTAGAGTAAAGCTAAGACGGCAACATCACAAGCCAAAACCGTGAACACATTCACTGCTCCATGGTCGGCATTGACTGTTCAACTCAAACGCCTAGGGCATCACCAGATGCATCATTTATGTGCTTCTAAACCCCCTTTGCACCCCATATGGCACTAACAGGCCTCTGAAATTCATTGCAAGACAAAATTGACTTTTTTACCCTTTTTACGATGATTTGTTTTAACATTGTCTTGCTCATCTTGTACAAAGCAGGGGTAGGAACTAGGAAGTAGTAATGGTCAAGTTGCATTTTAAGCAAATTTGCAAGATGAAGAAAGCCAAAACAATTTGACGTGTGTAGAGATGAGTATTACGTCATTTTATAATAATACAGATAAGCTGAAGGCGAAAAAGGGAATATGAAGGGGGGCATACGTGAAAAAATATGCACAGGCCATCAATTACTCACCGCTGGATACATGTACTAAATTATTGCATTACCCCTAGAAACTACCCCTAGAAACTATTACAACACAAGATCTTTTACTTAGTGAAATGCGCAAGTACTCAACTTCATTAGTATGAAATAAAGAAGGGAAAAAAGTTATATCCAGTGACCCAAAAATATATGCGACAAGATGCACAAAATAACCGAAGAGAGCCTTCTACCAACATTCATAGAAATTAATGATCTCCATCGTCGCTTAGCTCTACTATAACCGAGAGGCACTGTTGTAAATTGAGCGAGCTAAACCTCAAAGCGCTCGCAAGCCCTACAATCACGGGAACCGGATAAGTCAACTAATAAGCCAATTTGCAGATAGCTAGCCTCATATTAACACAAGCAACCCTGAAGATTTAAACCCATCATCATATAGATGTTGGGTGTTAGCCAAAATAGGGAGAAAGAGTGTATATATATATATATATACACGGGGGAGTTATTTGGATGCCTAACTAAACGCCTAACTAAACGCCTATCCATTTTAAAGTGATTTGAGACGATCTGAACCGGTAGATAAGTGGAAAAAGATATTTTAAGACATTTCACGTTTCACGTCCGACATCCAATAATGATGGGAAGGGTTCCATCCGGACGTCAGAATGTACGTTTCAGGCCGATTTCAAAATACGCTCTATAATTTTTTCTGAAATGTTTTCGGCCGATCGGAACCATTGGATGTGTTCAAAATACGTGGTTTATAGGGGTATAAGAAACCCTACCGGAACCCGAGGTGTTAACGTATCAAAACCAACTAAAAGAAAAACCAAAAAACTAAAAACCCTATAAAAACCCAAGGATATATTTGGGCAGAATCAACCCTACCATAACCCGAGGAGTTAATGCAATATGTTTTTAGGACGTTTTGAACATATCCAACGGTTTGGATCGGTCAAAATCATTTTGGATATGGTACTTCCTTTATAACGCCAAAATCGGCCGGAAAAACGTCCGGATGGAGCTCTTCCCGTCATTATTGGACGTCGGACGTGAAACGTGTCTTAGGATGCCTTTTTCCACACATCTACCGGGTCGGATCGTCTCAAATCACTCTAAAATGGATAGGCGTTCAGTTAGGCGTTTATTTAGGCGTCCAAATAACATCCTCGT
>JAOWBR010182815.1:0-10605 GCA_028571145.1 Dionaea muscipula | reverse complement strand
TGAAATCAATGTAAAACTTGAGTATAATCATGGAGATGGATGGAAAACAATGAAAATGGATGAAAACAAGCTAATTCGTTCATTTTCATGTGAAATCAATGTAAAACGCAGTATAATTTTGGAAATGGATGCAGAATAATGTAAATGGATGAAAGTACCAGTACTACAAAAAAGGGAATTGGTGGCGGTTTTGTAAAGCGCCACCCTTTTATTAATAGTGGTGGTTTAGTGGCGATTGTAAACCGCCACCTTTGTTCTAAAGCGGCGCTTTTTAAAACCGCCGCCAAAGATGATATTAGGTGGCGGTCTCGGAACCACCACCAACAAAACCGCCACTGGAAATGACAATAGGCGGCGATTTGGTGAGACCGACACTATTGTTTTATTTTAATTATTGAATTAATACTCTAACTCTAATGTTTTTTTCCCAACTCCATATTTCGTTCAACCTTCGTTTGCATTAGTTGCGTCCCCCTATTATTTTTCCTTCTCTGTCGAATATTTCTCTTTCCTATCTCACTGCATCTCACTCGGTTTCTCTTTCCCACCTCAACCCTCGACAACAGCGACGTCGGAGGGTAAACGAGGCCACAGTGTGCGAGGGTGAAACCGAGACAGCACGGGAGAGCTCGACGGACGGCGAGGGAACACGAAATCTGATGACCTAGAGTGCGAATCGAACAAGGTAACACCTAAATCAAACTTGATTCTTCCCAATCTATAAACTATGAGCTTGATTTAGGTTTGATTTAGGTGATTTCGGTATATTTATATGCTTCTCATTTTTTTTTTCAATGTTCCGACTCGTGTATTGATGTTGAGGAACACGGTATGTTTGAATATCTTCTCTTGTTAGTAGGGGGTTTTTCATCTTTCTTAATCGTTGTTGACTCCAAAGACATATTTGGGAATCAAGTAAAATGAAAACCAATTTTAACGCGTAAACAAATTAAATGTTCTCCTTTACTAGTCTTATCAATATTATCTCTATGTCAATATGAAATTGTCTGTAAAAAACACCATATGGAATGATGAGGTTTGAGGTTAGTAGTGTTGGATTTAGTTTATTGAGGCGCTGGTGGGTGATAAACATGGTTGGATTAGTTTTTTTGTTCTCTTTTGGTCGATGGTTGGATGAGTTTGAATGTTCTAAAGATGATCTTGTACTGCATTTTGATGTGGTAAACTACTTGCAGAGGTCAGGAACAGTTCCTGTAGTAGGAATGGTTCACGCCCCATTTTCTCTACTGCCCATGCCATTCCCTGAAAGTAATTGGAACCAAGCATGTGAGTTAGCGCCTATATTCAATGAACTTATTGATCGGGTGAGCTTGGATGGAAAATTTCTTCAGGACTCTCTTTCCAGGTGACTTTGCCACTGGTATTGGGTCTTAAATTACATATGTGGCTCCTGATGATATTCTTATTGTTTTACTTGTGTTTATACTTCCTCCAACGACAAGTACCTGAAGCTATCTCTTCTAGCATATGAAAGCTTGCATTTATATAGATTCTATATGTTATATTATAGTTATTAAAAAGTTTGTATGCATGAGATCTTAAGAGGTAGCTTTATCCAGTTGATTGCCAAATCTTGTTCACTGCTTGGAGATATGATATTGAATATTTTCTCCTGTACTCTTGCATTGCAGAACTAAAAAAGTTGATGACTTTACTTCAAGGTTGTTAGATATCCATTCCCGGGTGTTAGAAATGAACAAAACTGAGGTTTGTGTCTTCTGTCGATAGTCCTTGTGGATCTATTGTAATTCCTCTATACCTAATCACTTCCCTTTTCTTGCTGAGTTTCTATATAATCCCTTGATTTTGGTCATCTGGTACATACAATGAGAAGGTTCTGTTACTGTCAATTATATTTGTAATACTAATTACATTAATAAACTAACATAGGAAATACTCGGGTTTACATCGCTCATATTATATGCTTGACGCACAAACTAAATTACTTCTGCAAGTGGAGTTCAACACAATCTCATCTTTGTTCCCTGGTCTTAGTTGTCTAGTAAGCAAGCTTCACAAGTTAGGTAAATTCTTCCCTTGATTGATTGCATCATTTTGCATCAGTCCTGAGCTGCTAGAATTGTCCCCATGGAAAATATAAGAAGAAGCTCGTCACTTCACTGGAATTTACTCAATCACTATGGGAGCCATCTTGGATTAAATTTCAGTAAAGTCCCCGAAAATACAGCTGTTTACAAGATTGCAGAGGCGTTGGATAAAGCTTGGAGTGAATACAATAATTCAAGGTTTAAATGCCAAATAAGATAATTTTGTTTCTAGTTTTTACTGTTTCCGATGCGGTGTTCGGTTGAGGTGGTGATTTGCTTAACTATTTTTTGCAGGGCTGTAGTCATGGTTGTGGTTAAAGCCGAAGAACGAAACATGTATGATCAGCATTGGCTTTTGGCTGTCTTGAGGGAAAGATATCCTTTTTCCGTTGTTTGAATCAATAAAAACCTTCTTCTATATCAGTAGTTAAGATTATTTTTTTTCTTGAACGGTCATCGAGTACATTAGTTAGATATTGTGTTTATAAAAGGCACAAATTAAATGGATGAATTTCCCTCTCAGAGGGTTGAGTTCAGTATCTTATTCCTTTTTCCAAGAATGAGTATGAGGCTTCACTTTCTGTTTGCTCTAAAATGCATTATAGACTTATAGTGCTAGAGAAAGATACAAAAGCATAAGCTAGTATCTTTTTTCCCTAAATGGGCTTCTTGTTAGAGAAAGATACAAAAATGCATTATAGTGCTAGAGAAAGATACAAAAGCATAAGCTAGTATCTTTTTTCCTTCCAGCCTCTTCAAATAATTCATCATAGTATGGGATTGAGCAGTTTGTACACATCTTCAGTTTGGCGAGCATGTTTGTTCTTAGCTATATTATACATACGGCGTTTCTACTATCAGAAGAACATTGGCAGACATTGATGCCCAGGGGGAGCTGCTGCCTGATGGAACCCTGGTTATGTATGTAAAACGGATGAATTCTTGCATCCTCTGCAATTCTTATTCGCTATTTAATAGAAATATATATATATACCCGTTTTCTGTTTGCCTTCATGTACTTACGGGGATCGCTACAATTCCCAATCTAAGAATGCTTGCATTCCTGCAGAAATGGAGAAACAGTGGCAGTTGTTTATTTCAGAGCTGGGTATACACCTGCTGATTATCCTTCCGAGTCTGTGAGTCCTTTTCTCTCAAGATAGCCCCCCAAATGCATTATTGAGCATTACTGAGTATTCAACTAACTTTCAGTTAATCCTTTTAGAATTTCTTGTAATTCAAGATGAAATGTAGCTATAAACCATCTTTTTTTTTATAACTCGGATGTTCGAGCCAGCTTATGCGCACCTTGACTAATTCTGAGGGACTCAATCCTACCAGACACTTGCGTGGAGTCCATTTAAAACCAAGGCACTGCTTCGTACGTCCATGGCCGAACAGGGTGTTTGTTCTCCATGGGATTTGATCCTGGGACTTGGGAGAAATCTCCCACCAACTCCTTGAGGTCCTCCACCTGGGACAACCCTGCTGGGTTAGCTATAAACCATCTTTGTTAAAGTTTTGGCTTTTCTTTTTATCCTTCAATGCTCTTCTTTTCTTTCTTTCGACTTTTTTCACCACCACCAACAAGGCCATTTCTCACTGGGTGGAGTCGGTCATATATATCCGTAGGATATATGCACACAAGATCCGACAATTTTAGTACGTTGGTTGTGGCTACCTAACATGCACTGCTTTAACCTAGTCAGAAGATTAGATTTGAGCTAAACATATTACAATAAACAATATAATACTAGCTCAAACAAATAAAACAAATATATATATCCCCCATAATTCTACCATATGCTAATGAATAACAATGTATGAGAATGTATCAAACACAGTAATAAAGGCTACAGACAATACCGCATGATAAAGAATGAGGACTTTTTTCATCAGGTAGGCACAACTCAAGATGCTTAATATTGGAATGAGGACCAATTGGTGTGCCGGCAACAATTTACTGAAAGCTGGAACATTTGATTTATGCTTTCTCATCCCAGTTTTATAATGATCCTAAGATCGTCACTTAAGTTTGCTTGCTTGCAAATTGTTGCTGGACCTGCCAATTTCTTTTCATTTCTTAGAAGTCAATCTCCTTCCTCTCTTGTTTATTATGCAGGAATGGAGAGCAAGGCTATTAATGGAGCAGTCCTCTGCCATCAAGTGTCCATCAGTTGCTTATCATTTAGCAGGTACCAAGAAGATTCAGCAAGAGCTTTCAAAGCGTGATGTACTTGAGAGGTAATATTAGTGGACCATTTCACTTCAGCTCTTAGATTAAGAGGCCTTAGTTGGAACTTGTGCGAAGAATGACTCGTAGTTAGCTGATTTCTCTCTCCATGGCCTGTTATGTCGATGCCCTTTTTGAGTAGATTTCTTGATGACAAAGATGACATTGACAAACTACGGAAATGCTTTGCGGGACTCTGGAGTTTGGACGACCCTAATATTGTTAGGGATGCTATAGAAAGGCCTGAGGTATATGTCATGAAACCACAAAGAGAGGGTGGAGGTAACTTTTTTTGTTGTTGGTAAAGTACAAGGTCACTACAATTTTATAGTAAATTGAGTTTTGACATGGTACATTATATGTCTGTTTAGGAAACAATATTTACGGTGATGATGTGAGAGAAACCCTATTGAAGTTTCACGGGGAAACGACAGAAGAAGATGCTGCTTACATCCTGATGCAGAGAATTTTCCCTACGGTTTCTCCCGCGTTTCTGATACGAGAAGGCGTTTGTTATAAAGATCATGCTATATCTGAACTGGGGGTGTACAGCGCTTATTTAAGGTAAATATAATATGCCTCAAATGTGTGTTTGGATTAATGTGGTGGTAATTTCTCTCTTCTCCTGCAGTAAATCTAAATGACTTTGTACAGTAGGGAGTAGGATCAGATGAACAAGGACTGATATTTTGAATGATTTCGGGTGGTGGTTTTATTTCCTCTTCATGCTCAGTTGTTCTTTGCTAATTCATCAATCTCTTTGGAATCCAATGAGGGCAACTGCAACTCATCATACTGATTTTCATTCATTCAGCATCATAATGGTGTTTCGGTACTCTTTGATGCAGAAACAAAGAGAATGTCATTATTAATGAAAAATCTGGATACTTGATGAGGACAAAGATTTCTTCTTCAAACGAGGGCGGCGTTGCAGCTGGTTTTGCAGTCCTTGACAGTGTTTATTTGACTTGAGTTTCTCAATCAACAGTCTGTTCAAAGTTTCATGAACAAGCACCCGAGTCGGGCTGGCTGTGTAGCATTCATGGGCAGGTGGCAGCGGCAGCCTAGTTTGTGTAATTTTCATTGCTTTTTCCAAATTTGCTCGCAAGCAAGTAATAGTCTTCGACAACATTATAGCTTTTGGTATAAATTGATCGTCGCTTGGTTTGGAGTCACAATGTAACAAGATTCACTTGCCAAAATCAGCAAACTGCTTGCTGAGAGTTGAGACGAGTAAAAATTTTGTCCAAGTTTTCAGTTGTTGCCAAGAAAAAAGGCCTGGCACGGGCACTGGCACATCACCGAGAAAACTTAGCTGAATTATGCGACAACATTGATATTATGAATCAAATCCATGTACTGGCGTCTAATTTTGAATAGCACATGTGCAATGCAGTCTACATCTTGATTCTGGGGAGAGCGAAAAACAATGGTGCATCACCTTTCTACAAAACCCGCGCCGAGATCTAGTCCTGACTACGGTTCCCAAACTGTCTATCCCGGTTCCAAATTTCCAGTTCTGGGAACCGGCCGTTCGGTTCCGATTTGGTTCTAGTTCGAAACCGAACCGTGCTACCGAGATCAATCAGCTTCATCGGAGGAGTCGTCAAAGACCAATAGAGGATGAACCACCACAGTAGCAGGCTCTCTGACTGTGTCTTCCACATCTCTAGAGATTCCGTTGCTCTTCAACCGACCTAAATGCTCTTTGTAAATGTTATCATAGGCCTCAATAGTAAAACCAGAACCAAGAAACAGTTCCATCTCATCCACAAATCTCTCTGTTCTTCCCCCGAGAAAAGGCCTCGCAGCATCAATTACCAGACTTTTGAAGCCTTCTCGTCTTGATTCAGATGCATTTCTAGAACCTTTATGTCCGTCGCTGGAAATGATGTACATGAAGGAAAATCCAAGTTAATTGTTTCCTAAGGCATCAATGTGGCTATTTTATAATGACAAAAGGCCAGCCCAAATCAATGAGAGCACGATCATGCCTCGATAGTAATTTCAGACCTCTTACGAAATGATTCAATCACTCCAAGAATGTGATGCACCAGAACGTCAACATCTTCCTCCTGCAGGTAGGAAATAGGAATGTAAAAGTAACTTTCCACCGCGTGCATGTGTGCGTGTGAATGCAAAAGGAACCGAAACAAGGGAAGTTTGACATGCGAGGAGTCCATATCACCATATGTACTCTCAAAACAACGATAATAACGTCAACATATGATCAATTACTATGAATGAGAGTGAATACAAAGAGTAATCAACCAAATAACCACTAACGGTAAGTTGGTAACAAAGGTCGGAACTTTAGCGAAACCGACATAAGCCTTAGTGGAACAAAGGGAAGAAAACTTGAACCAAGAGAAGAACAATCAACCGAAGCCGAGAATCCGCTCCAAACGATCTCCAAACCACCCTCCTGGATGATCTTTGCGTCTCTCAATGCTTTAGAACCCTCTCTTTGGTTTTCTCTACGTGTCTCAATCGCTCAGAATGAAATCATCACAAAAGATAACCTAAAATAGTTATTTACGAGAAATCCGGCAAAAAAGAACACCGCCAGCACGGCTGTGCCCAGTCTCCAGACATGTTGCACGAACCACGACCATGCTTGGGAGCACGGCTCACCAACGCAGCCCGTGCCGGGCGCTGCCCAATGCACAAGGCCGTGCCCATCAAGCACGTCCGTGCCCAGCGCCAGACTCCACAAAAACATGGCTATGCTTATGAGCACAGGTGTGCTCAGCTCCAACACGCCACAACTAGCTCCAAAAGCACACAAGAGGAATGAAAGTCGCACCAAAACCTTACAAACACCATTTTGCACAAGCAAAAGGGCAAATAGAAGCACAAATATACACCTGTGTTAGAGCTTGCAACTCCCTCCTCAACCAATGCTTGAGCCACTTATTGGGCTGAAGATACTTGCTAAACTTCCAATAGTGTTCCACATGAAATGTGGTGTTCAGACCACCTGGTTTAATACAGAAAGTACAAGGTAAAGGTAAATTTTTAAGGAAAAAACACGGACAGAAATAGAGTAGTTACTGCATTGAAATGGTAGAAGCGGAATACCGTGCTCAGTATAGTAGCATTGTAGCCTATACTTGTGAGCCTCAGAGTATAAAGAACTGTGAAAACATGAAAGAACTAGAGTAAACCAGATGAAATATAGTGCTGTATAGACTAAACCGTCTAAAGAAATTCCATGCACGACAAGAAGGAGAGCTCAAAATCACCTATCTAGGGTTTCTTGGTGAATATGATGCCGTTGGAAAGTACTTCCATCAAATCCAAAAATGATTGAGAAGTTTTCTGTCTACAGATAGTCAAATTCAGCAATCTTCATTCTTGTTTATACAATATATCCATGACTAAATCTTCCTTTCACATCCAAGCCCATTGTAGGATGCCCAAAGGAACAAACAAAATAACCAATAAAATGGATAGGTGATTAAAAAAGGATATCATTTAGCAACATGGTGGCATCATTTCTATGTTATGAAAATCCATCTTATTGAACTCTTTGAAGCAATGTGGTCAAAAGTGATTAGCCTCTAGAACTTGGCTATCCTATAATTTTAACCAGAGGAGATACGAACTCCATCATCGGTTACTTGGGCAAAGAAGTCTATGAGTGGTCAGTCCAGACAAATGGTTCAGACACGCGGGAAGAGGGGGCCGCGGGAGGGGGGGGTACATGTTTTTCATAGTCATGATGTACAATTTGTTTTCAATAAGCCAATAATTATGTGAAGTGTAATATATCAACTAAAAAACAAACAAAAAACACACAAAATGATGAGGAACCCACTCAACCACAAAGCTGAAAATAAAATCATGTCTTTGTCATACACTATGAATGACATAATTGATTGCATTCAACATTTTAACATGAAGTTGAATCATGTGGAATACATAATTTATGCATACTCCATAATGCATTTTGAAAACAACATTTGACACCTACATTGAAGCGAATGCATATCTCCATTTTGAAATCACTTCTTGCACCGTATTACTAACGAGCATGCAATGCAAGCTCTTCATGATAGCATGAAGGTTTTCGAGGATATAAATTCATATTGAAACACCCAGAAAAATTAATTGGTTCAATGAGCTAATCCAATAAGCCAGAGTCAAGAGCAATGATCATTTGCTCAGTTCAAACTACCTTGCATAGGGGGCACTTCAACGAGTACTCCGTCCTTGAACGTCTACCACGAACCACATTCATCCATCGGACGATGCAGGCATAACAAAACCTATCTGCACAAGGAAAAAAGTAAAAGGCAACACCTCCCACATCAGAAAAGGAATCCCTAGGCTTTGATCCAAAAATACACATGATCATGAATCATAAAATGACGTATAGTCAGTGGATTGCATGATATCAGATAATAAATACATCTGACCATGAAAGAATCAAAACCTAGCACAAAATTCTTTAAAAAAAAAAAACAACCAATTTCTCTTCTCTTCCCCTCCTTTTGTTTTCCTTCCCCTCAATTCCCCTCCCCTCACCACCGTTACCTTCATCAAAAAAGGTCATAAATGCAACGGCTATCGACAACTTTGTGCGAATGAAACAGAAATAGCAAAGCAAAACCCAGAGAAAGGATTTAGGTTTTGGAAAGAAGGGAGAGAGAGAGAGGGGGGCGATAGTTACGGAAGCAGATGTCCAAGTAGGAGTCTTGGGAAACAGGTCCCAAGCAAATAGGGCACGGATTCGGGTCGGCGGGGGTGCCGGAGACGGCGGAGGAGGAGGAGGATGGATCCGAGGTGGTTGTGCCTTCTCCCTTCTCCATCGTTCGTTTTCTTCCTCCTCCGCTGTGATTCGATCACTAGTCCACCGCCGAGCGGGGCCGCTGGCCCGCTACAACGCCAGGCGCCAGGCACAGTAAATTCTTATCGGGGAGAGACGCGGGTAAAAGCCAAAGGTGCTCGATGTTGTATGGTTAGAGCAACCGCAGCAGCTCGAAATTTTAAGGGAGTAAATTAGGTTTTTGATGACGTGTTAAAGTGAGTTTGAGATGGAATTTTATTTCACAAATAGTATTTTTTACTGTTTATTTATAACAGTTCATCTTCTAACATTTTTACTGTTCATCTGCTAATAAAAAAATAATGAACAACTGGAAAATTTGAATTTCATTATTTACTGTTCATCTTCCAATTGATGGGGAGGGAGTAGTTTCACGCAAGGGAGAAGCAAGCCTATCGTCGATAGTGCTCAGGCCGATGCTGGATTTCCACCGGAGGAGCTGCCATTCCGGAAGCCGTTGTACCCGCATCGGATCTACCTCGCGGTGTCAGGATCCACAACCACCGCCGAGCAGCAGCCCATCATCGCCACACGCTGCCTCAGTCCGGATACCATTGAAGCTCGACACGGCTGCGCCTCACCCAGCCTCCGACAACACCACCGACCATCACCATACATCTGCCCCTAGGCCCACGACCGCCTCCACCCTGAGCAGGCCGCCACCGCGGGGGAGAAGCCTTCGCCGACCAACGAGAACTCAGATCCCAAAGAAAAATGGAAAATGAAAAAATGGTTTGTGACTAACGGTGGAGAGATGCAATTGATGAAGAGGAAACTCACCTGCAAACCTTGTCAGAAGAGTTTGGGGGAGAGGGTACTCGACTATGGAGGCTGATTTTCTCCGAGGCCTTGTTTGTTTGTTTGATGAATAAGGAGATTGGATCGAACTAAATAGTCCGATCATGTCCTTATCTCTTGTTTGTTGTGGGTAAAAAATGATGTGATTGTAAATCCCACCATTTCCTTATCCTTCAATGGTCAAATAATCAAATACCATGGGATGTTACTTCCTTATCCCACCGGCGTGGAATAAGGAAGCTGTCGGTTAAGGTCGTTGACCGTCGTTGACCGACAATTGACCGATCGGATTCCGGTCAGTTTCCGACGACCGACCGGATTCCGGCCAGTTTTCGATGACCGTCTAGATTTCGGTCAAATTCCGACCAACTCCGACCGGCGACCGGTGATCAGCGGCGTTGACCGCCGGTCAGCGTAGGTAAAAAATTTTATCTCGTCGATTTTTATCCGCAAAATAAACAAGTTTGTAAAATTACTATCCATCATTGCTTATCACTCTTCTTATTCCATCATTTCTTATCCCTCTCCTTATCCTTCTTCACTAATTATCCCACACTATTCCATCCACAAAACAAACTGCACCCAATTGTTGTGATGCTACAGTACTGCTTGTCAGACGGTTGAACAGCAAAATAGGTGTTTAAGTGTGAAAAAAATCAACCGCTCGAGACGCA
>JAOWBR010182804.1:0-10605 GCA_028571145.1 Dionaea muscipula | reverse complement strand
ATACACAATATTTTCACGTATAATAACTTCTATTTATTTCGTCTATTTCTCGTGTCTCGAATTGCAACGCCTGTAGGACGTTCCGAACCGCCTGTACCCATTTCATCAACAGAATCGGGCACACTACGATCAAGCGACATTATGGCAACGCATCGATGAGGTTACCGATCACCTGGAGGACTTGATAGCTCCACATGAACATACAAAGGGAATCACCTGTAGTATGTTACGAACCGCCTGAACCCATGCCATCGAAAAAATCGGGCACATTACGACCTCTGCCCGAATGTCGACCCAGATGGCTGACACCCCACCCGATCGGCCGGCCACCGGCAACCGACCCCCCTCTGCCAGTCGTCACGCAGTGTTTTTCTCGCTACAAATTAGGTAATTTTTTCCCCGAAAAACTAAAATTTTACCAGAAAATATACATATATGTCTGGAAAAATATCTGCTTCGCGAGTAAAATCATCCGCTTCATAAGGAAAATCGTCCGCCATTATTTTTGAAGAGGAATAAGTTGAACCGTTTAAATTTGAGAGATAGAAATATAAAAAAGATTTAAAAATTAAATAATACGTTTTGTTTAAATAACTATATATGGATCTTTGTAAAGAAATTTTTGGAATATTAAAAAAAGTAGGGGTAAAATCGGAATTTTAAAAAAAGTTTGTTGCGTTTATCTAAAGGTTCGCGTTGCGTTCAGCGCCTATGTAAAATTATGAAAATATAAATATAATTAAAGAAATAAATTTCATAGTCACTAAATGCAGCACGACCCTTTAGTTAAACACAACTCACTCTTTTTTTGAATTTTACAAAATGTTCATACTCCTTTTATAGTTATTTAAACGTCGCACATTGTTCATATCCTTCATCAACTTTCTTACCTTATTATCTTTCTCATATATCTATTCCTTAATATTAATTTTATGAAAGGTGCGACTTATTTATATCCAAAACCAATGACTATTGATTTTTCTTACTATGTGGATGATTTCACACGTGAAGCGGATGATTTCACTCACAAAGTCGTGTTTTTCGAAGTAAAATTTAAATTTTTTTCATAAAAAACGAATAAATCGATTAAATTAAACCAATATCCCTTTGGATTTGTAGGTATTGAATTGAAAAATGAGACGTGGAAAGTGGTGGTAAAGTAGGAAAAAAGTAGGCACAATCATCCAATCAGTGTTTACAATCAATGGCATACATCAGCTACGAAGTTAAACAAGAAGGAACTGAGAAAAGTGGCTCAACTCAGTAGTTGTAACATGAAATCAAAGCAAATCCTATAGTAGTTGAAGAAGGATAATCTAGATTATGTGAGTATCGAAAAATATGTCCAGAATGCGCTTCAGAAGATGAGGAGAAGTGAGACGAGAAATCCCACGACGATCCAGCACTTTTTCAAGTTGCTGAGGGATACTACTGGTACAGTAGGAATGAGTCTCAGTCGAGCGTCGTAAGTAACATATTATTTGCACACCTAAAAGCTACGGACCTGTTGCTCTGATTTGGTAATGTTTTGGTGATGGATACGACTTAAAAGGCAAATTAGTTCGAGATACCTCTGTTAGAGGTGATTGGAATATCATCGACGGGGTAAAATTTTCATATGGTATTTGTATTCATGAAGGATGAGAAGACTGAGAGCTTTGTATGGATATTGCAGAAAGATAAGACACTCTTGAGAGATCAGATAGGTCCTGGAGCGATGTGATGTGATTCTGGTCGGTTCATGGGCAGGGGATGTTGATCCGGTTTGGGTTTCAGCTGGTTCTGTTATTAACGTTAGAGCCAAAGTGATTCAAGACTACGGACCTGCTCGGGTTGGACTGTGATGTACTCATTCGCTCGTGTGAAGAAGATTGGACATGTCTACATTTATCCGTGACTAGCGTGGAGCTGGTGAACATAAGCCAGGAGTGCTGTCAAGACTACTGTTGCACCTAGAAAATCCCAGGGGCAAACACCAAATTCCCAAGAGCCGAATCTAAGAGATCTGGTCCAAAGAAGATCCGGATGACTCGGGAGAGGAGTGTAAATGCTCGAAAAGGAGGACTCTGAAGATCTAAAAAGGATGAATAAACTCGTCAGTGGGAAACCTGAGGTGTGAGCTCGGAAAAACTGCTCTGATGCTTAAGTCAGCAAGTGAGAGAAAGTGGGGAAACTCCCTAGCAGGGGTAGGCGGGCAGAATGACCGGGAAAACGTGACCGCACAGAAGTGCCGGGCAGGGTCAGTCCGGGCAGGGCGTCCGCGTAGGAGATTCCGGGCAGGGCACCGGGCAGAATCTGTTAGGAAGAGAGAGAAAGTATTTAATACAAGAGAGAGAATATATACCTTGATAGGTATGGTGAGGGGGCATTTATAGGGGTTGGAACTATGAAATTACCAAAATACCCCCGAACAGTGCAGGTGACCGACCAGGGTTGCCGGGCAGACCTCCGAGTAGGTG
Source organism: Dionaea muscipula (assembly GCA_028571145.1). Classification (NCBI taxonomy): domain Eukaryota; kingdom Viridiplantae; phylum Streptophyta; class Magnoliopsida; order Caryophyllales; family Droseraceae; genus Dionaea; species Dionaea muscipula. The sequence continues at coordinate 8,146 of JAOWBR010182804.1, read as the reverse complement.
GGTTGACGTGTTTTATACAACAAGTGTACTACCATGTTGCGTAATAGTAAAAGGATATCGATCCAACAGGGAATCTCTGTAACAGTATTAGTTAAATCCTTGATTCTCAAAACGGTGAAGGAGTACGAGAAATGAGTTTGAAATGATAAAGGTTGGAATTATAAATGACAACAATTAAAAAGCGAACTCTCAAGTCACAACCTCCTCGACAAGTGCCACTCGACACCCACCCCAAGTACTATGAAGCAAATGTGAGGCAAGACTGATCCTAAGTTCGTTGAACTACTTCCGCGGAATTAACCTTGGTGGTGATCAATGTTGTAACCCAGGCTATGAAGGGAGACATTGCATCAACGATTTGAGAGTTATAAAGTAGATAAAAGACTGTAAACATGCAGGAAATGTAAATGAAAACGAAATTGTGTTAACCGTAAAGAAGATGATTGCAAGGATCAATGATCACAATGATCGTTGTTCACAATGAACAATACAACACTCTGAAACCTTACTCTCTCACAGTTGGAAACATACGAGTATGAGAAAACTACTCCTAACAACAAGCTATCACTCTATACACTCTTCTGTCATAAGGTGCATAAGCAAGTGTCTAGCCTAAATCTCACACAGGAGTGCCACACGTTTGATGAAGCAGCTGGATCGGTATTTATAGATCTTCAGAGAGAGAAAGTCTGTTGAATTCGATCCTCAACCATTTAGAGATATCTGTTTCTGGCCCAACAAGAGAATCCCCTAAATGTAGGAGTGGAAGTAGGTGGAAAATCAGGAATATCTTCTTAATAGCGTGGGCAAGTGAGTTGAGCTTGTGGCGACAACATGGTGGCGTCAACTTAGGAAGCAGGCAACAACACATCATCAAACTGCTCAAGGAGAGAAAATGTTTTCGTGGAGATGTTAACTCTAAGTCAAGGATGCCTTCAATGTACTCTGAACATGTGTGGCAGAGACATCATGAGCTGGTGGAGAAGGTCACAGACACGGACATCATCATCTCATAGGGGCTGGTGACGTTATGGCGTCAAGGGATTTCATCTTGAGAAGGACGTCTCCAACTCTTGATTTGATACCGTGGATCATCTTCTAATCACATATGAGAACCTTGGATCATGCGAAGCATCATGGTTGAGTCTTGGATAAGGAATTAGGTCCTGTCACCGCTATGGGCTTAAGCTTCATATCTGCACCATGGAGTCATGGATCCTTTCAGAGAGATTACTTCAGTATAAGGATGTTATGACCCCTAGGGATCCTTAGTATGAACAACTGAATGCTTTTAGCACCGGGGTCGATAATGTTGAACCTCTGGAAATAGAGTTAAGGACAAGCAGTGCCATGACTTCATCGTCCATCGTCATAGGTTTGCAGAGCAGGTTATCGCCATGGCGATGGTTGCCTTGAGTTTAAGACTCAGACTTCTCTCAGGATCTTAGAGGATTGGGTCCATCTCAGGAGGTACTTTAAGTGAGTTTGGAAGTAGTGGCGGAAGGTAAATCCTCTTCGAACTATGATGGCGCCATGATCTAGGCTTTGCTGCTTTTCAAGTTTTTGCTTTAAAGGATGGCGTAAATCAACCTTCTTTCCTTCAAATGATGAAAAACCTGAGAAAGGAGAGAAAAGAGGCATAGATCACGCCATAACAGGGTAAAACAGAGGACTAAGCATATGTAAAAGGCAAGATAATGTCGCCATTTCATGGCTACATCAACTCCCTCCAACTTAGCTCTTTACTAGTCCTCGTGCAAAGGCAAAGAATGGAATATAAAGAGACAAAACAAAGTGAAGGATAAAAACGAGAACAAGCTAGTTAGCAAAAATGAAGTCATGAGAAAAATACAAACCAAACCAAAATACAAATAAAAATCTCAAAAGCCCCATGATACACCAGTGTTACGTTCTTCAGAGGTCCAAGATCCATGTCATTAGGCAGTAGTACTTCACACCGCCACTGGAAAATCTAGTCCTCTCGCTAAGTCATGTTATGCTCTTCTCTCATGAAAACATGGGTACAATATTTTAATACAAGAACACTCTCATGGTGTGCGGTGAAAGTCATGTAGAGAAAAGAATAGCATTCCGCACACCTCAAGACTCTATAAATGACGCTCATTTTAGTGTATAATCTCATAGGTAGGAACATTAAAAGAATGAGAACGAGCAATAGCATTCATACAAACTCATGACTACGCCATAGTTTAGCAGGTCTTTGCAAACTTGTAATGTAAGGGGAGTGATGTGCTTTAGGCTTGGTTCAGATAATTTATTGGAGCTCAGACACATTAAACTGAGAGGCAATCGGGGTAAGTAAGTCACTCCCTTCTTATATCACCAATTAGTCCCATGGCGTCAGCTACTGCCAACTGGTTGTACTATGGTGGCGGCAAGAGGTTGTCCTCTCAGAATTGACTTTGGCCACCAACTCGTTGGGTATTTTATGCATCCCTGGAAATTCATTTTTTTTCCTTTCGAATGGATCATCAATTTTCCTTTTTCATGGATCCTATTTTTTTTAGATGCACGGGGTCTTTTGTTCTGCCCCTTGTAGGATTCCCAATTTCTTACAAAACTCCAAGGTATTTAAGTAATCGTGGCATGGTTTTTGACAGCGCCATGGGTCTATTCCTCCTCCTTCAACTCCCCCCAACTTGAGTTTTAATAAGATTTGTGGTTAAATCGAGAACAAGTATTCTCCAAATAAGCTCAAATTGGGTCTAGATAGAAATTGTGTTTGAGAAGATCGGTTGTGGCTCAAAATTTTCAAAGAAATGCCTAGCATCATTTCCATGGTGTAATCAAAAGTACTGTACTATGCTAAATTAATGCTAAGATAAAGTTATCACCTTTAATAAGGAATTGAAACATGAGATTACTTATAGAAAGCAGAGACTCATGATGAGATAGATATTCTGTGAGGAAGATAGAGAACTCGCACTCAATCAAAAATTGAAAGTGTTATACCCAAAAATAAACTCGACACGTGGACAATTAATATTGAGCCACGTGGACGTATGTATGACATATATATGATATTACTATATATAATATACTTAATATTATATATATACTAGTAGCATGGGTTTATCTAAGATATATTCTTTATTGAAACATTCATGCCACACGTACATGGGCATCAAAATGCTGCACTGAACCTAGGACTTTAGATATATATACATATATATAATATATAATATATAATATATATAGAGAGAGAGAGATGAATAATTGGGCTAGCCACCACAACACAGGCTCATCAACGAGCCAAGTAGCAAACAGCAGCTGCACGTCCAGCTTTCCTCTCTGCGAGCAAGCTTCCAGCAGCGAGTGGCAAAGCTTCATGAAGCTGCGAGCAACAGCTCCAAAGAAGCATGCAGCGGGAAGTCACCTCCATTGGCGGGCAGTGAAGCTAGCTGGCGAGCAGTGGCTCCATCACGCGAGCAGCCGGATGACGAGCAGCAACGCTAGCGGCCAGCGGCACCATGTGGCGGGCAGTGAACTCCAACGTCGGCGGCGGCCAGTGACTCGCGTCAAGTTGCAATGTAGCGGGCAGCGATAGGCGCCGAGCAGCCGAGCCTCCCCATTCCCACGCGAGCAGCGGCAGCCGGCGAGTAACGGAGGCCTTGCGAGTAGCGGCACCCGGCGAGCAGCGGGCAGCGGCCTCCTCGGCGAGCAACGCAGCAACAAGCCGCGGCGGGCAACGACAACGGTGGCCATCTTCGGCACCATGTGGGCTTCTCCCAGGCGTGCGGGCAACACCGGTGCCGCCAGCGGCCGACGTACGAGGACAACCCTCACCGTGTGGCTCGTGGGAAGCAGCCCTTGGCTTCGAGCAGTACTTCCCCGAACAACCAACTTCATGGCAGCCTCATGACGAACTCGGCGGCCTGCTTCGAGTAGCTTCATGTTGCACAGCTGTGGGTAGCACAACAACATTCTAGGCAGCGAGTAGCTCCATTGGAAGCAAGCAACTGCTCCTCTTGTGCACAATCAACGTGAAGCCTTGCATAGGCATCATCTCATACGGCCAACTCATACTTGGAGCACATAAGGCCATGCGGCCAGCCTTCACGAAGCGCACCATGCGTGCTGCACATGATGGGCACGTTCGGGACTGTCCGGTCGTCGAACCCATGCGTGCATGGATCGTCGACACAAAGAATATATTGTATGGGCCTAGTCCAATCGACTTATGGGCCCAAGCCCGAGGAAAATACGGGGGTATTCCAGAACCTTCCTGAATAAACACCGAGGGTGTTACGGTAAATTCCCAAGTACTATATCCAACTTCTATAAATAGTGCTCTTAGCTCTATTATGGAGGTACGTCTGTCTTCTCTGAAAAACTCTCCAGTTAAGCTCTTCAGTTTCCAGCATTTGGATCAAAAATTGACTTGAGCGTCGGAGGGATATTCCCGGGGTGAAAACCTCGGGTCCCTCTAACGTTGAAGTTGCTACTTGTGCAGGCGATCCAGAGGACTCGTCACGCAGCGGACTCGTCCGGCAGCGGACTCCTGTGAATACCCAGCCGCTGGAGGATTTCTCGGAGTAGAAGACGACCTTTTGACACGGAAGTCGGACGCGAGGCACAGGTGACACTCAGAACGCGTCCACGTCACCCTGACCGAAAAGTGTTGATAACAGAAAGGTTCAATCCTCACATGGTTAACCAGACCAATCTTCCATGGCGAAGGTAAAATGAACTTACCCTTGATTTCATTATCTGGACTTGGTCGTAAGTATGACTGGTGTATTCACAACTAAAGAGAAAGATAGATGCAAATAGATGGAATGCAGAAAAATCATGAAAACATGAGACTAAATAACTGAAAACAGAATGGAAACAAAATGAAACAAAATGGTGAAAACAGGAAAGGACACAACATAGGAAAATAGGGAACAGGACAATCAGACAAAAATGGTCCATGGCGTCGAGAAAAACGTCGTGGCGTCAGGTGCCAAAGTTGTCGTGGCGTTAGTCCTCTCCCCCCAATTTAAAACTACGTCGTCCTGACGTCTTTTAAAATGAAACGCAAAGTTAGAGACAATGGACCTGAAATAAATGTTGTGGGCTCGAAATCCGTTGGGCTTCCAAAAGTCTTTCCCGCTCATTTAAATACTTGTCCCATCTTCTTCTTCATCCCTTACGCGAATTAGCAAAACCCGAAACCCTAATTTGTAAGAGCAGAGCAATTCATAGGCGATTCTCAGGCGATTCAGAGCAAGCATTCAGTCACTTTAGTGCTTTTGACAAAGATCAAGTAAATCCCCCTCTCCAATTTGTATCTTCTACGATTATCGTTGTGTGATTCGGGAAAAGAGAAAAATCCTAGAGTTAGGGCGGTCGAAAAATAGAAAATTGATATTGTGCTTACTCGGCAAAGATGGCGAATGTGCGAAATGCAACTCGTTCAAAGGGAATCGACGCCTCTGCGGTGATGATTTTAGAGGCTACTTCGATGCTGACCACCGCAGATGTTGAGGACTTTAATGAGGCTTTCCCCCTCGCTATTGAGTACCAGTATGTAGTCCCAAGCCCATGGAGCACTGTGGTGGATTGTGAACTTGCACACACTGTCGCCATCCACTTTGAGGCTCTGAGAAGAGGATTAAGGCTGCCCCTTCACCCTTTCATCAAGAGAGTATTAATTTTGCATAGACTCCTGTCATACATGCAACTAGTAGCATATATCATAAGGTGTAGAGAACTTGGAGTAAACCCCTCCCTTCAAGTGTGGTACTAGATGTTCTGTTTGGCACCAATGAAGGATAGTACTGGCAAGTTAGACACTGGCTATTACTCTTTTGGACTGAGGGTAATGGGAAAGAAGGAAGTGAAGTATGGGATTGTGAACCCACGAAGTAACGTTCACAGTTGGAAGGTTAAGTTTGTATTTGTGACATCCCAAACATGGCGGGTACCCACGAGGGAGCAGGAAGTTAGCATTGAACCAGAGATAAAAATAAGAACCTACTGCACCCCTGAAGAGAGAGCCCTACGTGACATGTTTCAAACTGAGGGAAAGAAATCCCTTATTTCATGGGAGAAAGTGATCCAACTAGAGTCGTTGGAACAACATGTGATCGCCATCAGGCCTCACCCTCGTATGATTGAAGCATTTAAAAGTTGTTGCCCTTTAATTTGAATTGAAAATTGAATATGATAGATCTCATTTGTTCTGTGCTGCAGGGATGGCTGGAATTTTCAAAAACATCCAAGGACTCTATGGCCTCACGGCCGAGAAGGCTGCTGAAGATATACTTGGTGGCGCCATCACTGATTCTGAGGCAACCCCTGAGATGGCCCTGTCTTTAAAACAAATAAGGCTTTAGGGGGTGGCAACATCATCTGCACCAAAGGAAGTAAGGCCCACCTCTCCCTAGGGAAGAACATTGAGATCGGCGTCACCACTGCCGCAGAAGAAGAAACCATCGACATCTACCGTAGGGGACAGTGAAGGCGATGAGAAGTGTACTGAATCCACTGCTTTAGTGAAGAGGAAGAGGGCCCCTGCACAAAGTCTTTCAGTAGCCGGTGGTGATGATGAAATTGTTGACCTCACTGTGGGCCGTGAGCATGAAGTAGCTTCTTATGGCGCCACCAGTATTGAAGCAGTACCAACAGGAGGTGAGCTAGATCTACCTGAGATTCTATTTCTAGATGATGATGAGCCCTTGAGAGAATTTTCAACTGCTCTAAACAAACTTGAAGTCACAGATGATGAAGCAGAGATGGAGAAGGATGTGGCGTCGCCATAGAAAAAGGAACAAAAGAAGCTGGTGAAAAGCGCTATGGCGACGGGCTCTGAGGTTGCAGCTGTAGACAAGGGGAAGGAGGTTACTGTTTCCATGATGGTAGTACCCGTGGTGGAGAGCGAACGTGCAAAGGAAGGTAGGAAAATCAGGGGTAAGGGAAAGACAGGAGACAGAAAATCTGGAAAGAGTTACTGCCGCCATCCCTGCAGCTGTCGCCATCAGTCATGCGGCCATTTGTGCTACCATTCGATCCTGCAACAACCCAACAAATCCCTTCACAAGTTCTGTCATACTCCTCGCCCAAATGGCACATCATGCCCCACCATACTGTGATTTTTCGTGGCGCTAACAAGAAGAGAAAGAGGCCTTGAGGCTGGAATGGATTCGGGGAGCTATGACGACCAAAGACGTGGAGGTCGCCACCAACCTTACTGATGATGAACTCAGTCAACACATCACCGAAGCTGTTGTAAAGGTAACCTCCATGGAATAAACTCGATTGTAAACACTGCCACGTGTTCTTGTACTAATGTTTGCTTTACATGCCAACACCCTTTGGAGCGAGGCCATGAAGCGGCGAGAGGATAAAAATAAGCAGATCCAAGGCTCTCCTTTGCAACTGAGACTCTAAAGGATTCCTATGAAAAGGCCATGCAGCATGCCCTATAGAGGGCCCTAGAGGAAGAGGAGAAGGAGAAGAAGGCCCAAGACGAGGCCAAGCTATGCAAAATCCAGCTCACCGCCATGGAGAACCAACATGTGAAGGCCTTCAATGAAGCTGCTGAGTATAAGAGGAAAGCGGAGGCGGCAACATACGTGCTCAAGGAGAAGGATTCTGTGATTATCTCACTTCTAGATGATGTTAAACAGCTAAAGAAAGGAAAACAAGTGCTTGAGCAGAAGGAAAAAGAAGCCGATGAGTTCAAGAGGGAAGCCAACGAGGCCCTCGCCACCAAGGATAAAGAGATTGAGGTTCTCAAAGCTGAAGAAGCCAAGTACCAGAGGCAATGGCGAGCATTCCAGCTGGAGGAGATAAGGCTAAAAGCCTTAATCAGACCCTACCGTGCTCAACACCAAGCTCTGAAGAAATCGCTAGTGGCGTACGTGGCGGATATAGAGGCTTGCTCTGTGGAAAATTATATGAAGACCAAGAACTATGAGAACGCCATGGGAGAGCTATGATTCGTCTGGTACGACAATGGTTTTAATATAGCAAGAAGGCAGGCGGAGGCGGCGATAGGGAAGGCCAGGAAAGTGGAAGTCTTGGACGTCTTGGATCCCAAAGATGTAGTAGGCTTTGAATTCCTGTCACACCCCACCCCGGGTGGACCGGCGTACGACCCGTGGACCCCAACCACGACCCGCACAAGCCTAAACCCAAC
>JAOWBR010182803.1:0-19542 GCA_028571145.1 Dionaea muscipula | reverse complement strand
TTTTTTAAATGAGTGCTGTGTTTAGGATTTTAAGGAATAAAATCAGAAATGAAAATAGAAGATGGAGATGCAAAATTACAGAAGATGCAAAATGAAAAAAATTAAAAATTGAGTAACACCCAAAAATCGAAAAATGAGTAATAGAGAGAAATCGGTGATGGAGAAGATGGAGATGAACCTAGCCCACGAAGATGAACCCTAGAAATTGGAGACGGAGAAGATAAACTCTGGCCCACGAAGATGAACCCTAACCCATGAAGATGGAGAAGATGGAGATGGAAGAGATGAGCAACCCACGAAGATGGAGAAGATGGAGATGGAGAAACCCTTACCCGATTCGAAGATGGAGAAGATGGATGGGAATGAGATTGCCAATGCTTAGAAGGATAAATTTTATCTTTTGCTTTGTATCCCATCTAATTGGATTAGAAATGACACGGGGGTTGTCATTTCAAATCCCTCGTTTTTGTGGGATAAAAGGCAGACGGGATTGCTATTTTAATGACCAAAAGTTACAACCAAGCATGGGATCAAAGATCATCCCGAATTATTTATTCAATAGGGGTTTCTTATCCGTAAAACAAACAGGGTCGTAAAGATAGCACGTAGCAAAACAACAGAAGATGAAATTACATACGAAGAAAGCAAGCAGTGAAGTTGTTTGGCGTCGTGGATTAAGCGTTCCGAAGATTTCGTTGGTTGAGATGCGGAATTTGTGCAGTGGAGATCGAGGTTGAGGGGGATGGACAGGGGCGCACGTATGAGGGCTCAATTTGTATACCATTTTGTAGTATATAGCTCAAAAACTCTCAAGAGTTCTCGTTAATGCTCAAAATGCCTCATTTTTGATACACTGATTTACATGCTGTTCATTGGCAGAGACTCAAATGTTGGGTGGAAGCTGAGCCTCTTGTTATACTGCTGCTGGTTGTACTTCTGCAATGGTGAAAGTGGGAGTCAAATATGCAGTGGTATCGTCACTCTTCCTCTTCCTCTCTCTCAGCTTTTGGTCTTTTCTAGTTCGACTCTGACATAGTGTAGTTTCCTTTCGAACTTTGTCCCCATTGTGTCCGAATTAGGTAGATGCGTTCACCGATTCCGCCTTCAAGGGGAACCCAGCAGCCGTTTGTCTGTTGGAGGAAGATAAACCAGATGAATGGCTGCATGCTGTAGCCCGTGAGTTCAACATCTCTGCAACCTGCTACCTCGCTCGCCTCACTGACTCGGACCACCACCCTCGATCCCCAAACCCTAGGTTTAAGCTTCGCTGGTTCACTCCTGTTGCTGAGGTTCCCCTCTCCTTCTTACTTCATTTCTTGCACCACCACCCCCTACCCCTTTTAGTTTTTGTCGATTCACTCTAACCCATGGACTAGTTTCCCTTTTTGATGTGTGCACATAGAATGAAGGATAGAAGTTGGATTTCAATTTGATTCAGCTTCTTTTTTCTTTTTCTTTTTGATAAACAATTTGATTCAGCTTTTTGGCGGTGTGTGATTACACATGGTACGCTCTTGTTTCCATGCTTGCCCACGATTTGTATTATTAATAGAAGTCTCGAGGCAGCATCAAGCCCCGTTTGTGCTTAGCTCTCAAGTATTAGGATAATGTCTTTCTAAGGACATAGGGTTCTGTTATATATTTTTTATGTTACATAACACTAACACTATATTAAAGCAAAATTAACCAATATAGAGAGACAATTTTGGAAACACTCGACACAGAAACACATTTTTGGTGCGAGTATTCGTGTGAGTGACAGTGTATATTTTAGAAGACCTGTAACAATCGGTCTCCTACCTCTAAAATTGAAGCTAGCATACCTTTGTATCTAATGCCTTTGTGGTGCAATTTGTTTTTTAAGAAGGTCAAAGTTGCCATCAAGACATGGCTTTGACACCTTGATGGGATGCATAGTGAATCTCTATCAGTTTCATATGACGAGGGACTAGATGAAACAATACACTTCTTTGCTATTGGTAATTGAGCATGAGGTTACTGTGGTATAAACTTTCGGTTAACAAGGGTATACTACAGTGGGCATCCTGTTGAATCACCTACCACTGTGCTCAATTACCTAATGGAAGAGAGGTTGCTATGGTATGATGGCACATATTACTACTACTACTACTTGCAGTTTATCACATGCAATGAAATCTTCTGCGCCACATATTTGGTTCATTTTGCTTGAAATCATAGGTGAGAGGAGGTATTGTGTGCGGTGGATAAATCATCAAGGATAATATAGTGAGAGTTATAAACTTGATGAAGGGAATGATGAAGATGTTCATTTGCTTTCAAATGATAGTGAGGATGTCTTCTATGAAAGTTCAATCTACAACTTTAGTGTTTTCAATTTTAATCACTGTTAGAGTTTGCATTTTGCTAGAGTTCTGTCATACCTGCTTATGGTTATATCTGCAGTTATCTGCTGGGTATTTCTATGTGTTTCTATGGTGTAACCATTCTCTCTTTTTCTTTTTTGGAAATATTTGAACACTGTGCTCATAAAGCATCGTGCCTATTGTGCTTTTGGGTTTTGATGTAGATTATGTTTTTGTGGCATAAGACAATGGCCGACTGCAACTAGTTTGAGATAGGAATTAGAAGCACGTTTACTGAGGAATGCACATGGCTGAATAGACTACTTTGAACTTTAGGCTTAATCTTGCTTCAAACATTTTCAGTTATTGATAGATTTTCCCTTTAAACTTTACTAATGTTGTGCTTATAATTTTCCTAGTACTTCTATCCAGGTAAGGCTTGAGAAAGGAGGGGGTTGAATTCGGGCCACATAGAGTTGTTAACCAATTTTGAGTTTGTTTAGCAAGTGAAAGCAATGAAAAATGAATGGAGAAAAAATGGCACACAATGTGTAGCCACTATGTGGATGTTTCTCCATGCCTCATATTTTAAGACACCACCAAGTATCGGTTCTATCCCATGTTTTCATGTAGTTAGAGTCCAATGGCAATGCGGTCAACCACCGCCAAAAACCATCCTAGGCAACTCTAATATAGTGAATCTCAATTTGGCTCAACAAAAAGGTTATGCAACTCACTTTGACAAGTTCTTCTCCTAGATATAAATATAATGCTTACCAATCAACACGACATAGAAGTTGGGAGAATAGGAACAAGGTGACCGTACAAAGTATAGAAATGTGAAACAAAAGCTAACTAAAGTCAAAATATACTTTTACTCAGAAACCATTTGCTAACTACATGATATGAGCATGAAGACCATTGCTTTAATGTGTAAATCAGAACTTAGAACTTCAAATCTGGGAATGGGCATTTGTTTTATTCCTGAAATTGATGTGGACTTTATTTCGTAGAGATAGAGCCTTTGATCCATTGAATGGCAAATTGGATTTCCACTTTGAATGTCAAAACCAAATTTCAGCATAATTAGTTTTTACATAGAAATGGGAATTATTCCGAAAGTGTTTGCAAGTCAGACTTGAACGCTAAAAATTTTTTATTCAAATTTCCCCATTTGAACTCTGCGGTTAATTGTCTTATCTAACTAGTTGAGAGGGCTAAATTGTTGGAAAATTGAAGTCAAGTACTATATAGGTCATTAGGTATAGTGTCCCAAAACTTAATTGGAGTAAGTTATTTACAAGGGTCTTTCTAATGATTTTAGATGTGTATTTTGAGGATTGAGTTATGTGATTAGTATTTACGAGATAAATGAGTTTTCTAAAAAAAAAAAGAAGTAACTAAATACAAGATCTACCTGTTAGATATTTCTATAATTTAAGATGTATAGATATAGCGTAATAGCAATCTAGAATATAACTCCATGTATGAGCCTATCCATGTGTTGATGTGTTGGCTGCATTTTCTTTTGAGGTTAAGTCGGTTAAGCATCTATAGGAATATATTTCTTATTTTAGCCTGGTGTTGAGGAAAAAAAAAGTGGTGAGCAGAGCTATGAGCTCTGTAGGAAATGCCGTAAGAGAAGGAAATGCCATAAGAGAGGGCGGGACATAAGCTTAACCTGGTAAGTGGATTGAGTATCTACAAATTTTTTAATTACACTATAAGATTTCTTTAACAGTTAGTGGGCGGTTCTACACTTCTATCTTGCTCCAAATTGTTTTATTTTCTTTTATCATGTTGTTTAACTTTGAGACTAGGAAATTGGAGTTGTTGGACGTTAAACTGTTGTACACAGGGGCACACACTACAAACAATAGCATGGGTGGAGAGTAAGGACAATATTTAAATTGACTCTTTGTGCAAGAGGTGACTCCTGTGATCGTGTATATGCAATAACACAACAATTCTTGGTGGATACTGTAATGTCCTAGGCCCAAAGCCTGCCAACCATACCTTAGCAGACACTGTCAACATATATGAGACTCATTAGGCCTATATTTAAACCCAATCTCTTCTCATCTATCGATGTAGGATTGAGTATCATAATATCCTCTAATTAAAGCACTAACGTTCTTGTCAGGCTTAATCAAATAGAAATTAGGTGATACCGAGGCTCACTACTGGCCTGAAGATCGTTGAGCCATATGGCCCCTCTGCCCACTATACCAAGCGCATCATGAATGATCCGTTTTGATATCACCTGTAATGCCATACACATATATGCCTACATCACGTGAGAATGAGCCAAAGAGAATATAGTCCTATTTATTATTTTCCTAGCTTGATCCTACCCTTTTATTCTTTCCGGTTCTTTCATATCAAATTCATTAACTTCACATCACAGTTATAGCCATACACATAGATGCCTACATCACTCTCTACTGATGAGCTTGTCTTTGGTCTCATTGTTTCGGTGTGGTCTGTATAGCATCGGTACCTAGCCTTGAGAGGAGGACAAGCATTATTAGACATGTTGAGCCTATGTCAGGTTGGGGATTGATCACCTAACACGATGTACAAGGTATGCTACAGCTACTCATTTTGTCAGGATGAGATTTCCCACATGTGTTGATAATCAGGTGGTTACCAAGAGAGGTACAAGATGTGTCTCTCATTGTATTGTTGTACTCTGAAGGAAGTGGGTTTTGCAGAGTTAACATCTTAGGTAGGATTGGTGGTAGCTCTAGTCATTTGACTCACGTCGCTGCCCAACAACTCGACTTGGAACCTGAATCTTCTTCAGTTGTTTGTTGCATATATTACATTTTCCTTTGCTTCATTGTTGTCAGTGTTCGCTTTCTTTGGATTTCTGCCACTTACATAGCTATTAGCTCATTATTCTGTAGTTCTTTCATCTCCTACTAGATCAGTGAAGGTTGTGGTAGGTAGGTGATAAGAAGGAGGTGGAGAGTGTTCCTGGTGGATGTTTTAAAATATGAAAATGATTCAAGGACCTTTTGTTACAAGATTGACGTTTTAATAGAATTGAAGTCCTTATTATGAGAGCAGGTATATTCAAAGGTCGTGAGTTTGAATTCTATGACTCCATTTATTCAGTAATTGGTAAGAGGAGGGTCAGTGCATATTCCACGCTTCAAGCCTTTGAGCATTCATGTGTAAGATATAAAAGTATTTCATAGATCTTCTATCATAAGGTTGATTTTCTCTTTGCTGAATAAATGAGGTAGCTATCACTTGTGGTTATGTATTGTATATAATAACTAGTCCTATGCTTATTTTGTTGTCAAACCTAACCCACTATAACTGCTTTGATGTCTAGTAACATATATAAATAAGTTATTTTGGCGTGCTTTGTGTAAATCAGTTTGATCTCCAAGGTTTTTACTTCTTGGCGACGTGTGTTAGATGGATATTGGCTATTATCCATGCTCAACAAGTAATTTCCTTGATCATACATGTTGTGGGTTAGTACAAGTGGACTATTGGGTTGTATTGGTTATAAAGTGTAACATGGCCACCATTTTTCTTTTTCTTTTTTTTTTTTAGGGAAGGGGAGGATCGGCATTACGTTAGGCCAAAAAGATTATTCGATGTGGAACTACTGCATGAGGAAAACAATCCCATACACTTGAGATCCAATTATAATCAACCTAATGAAATGGAATTCATGTGTCCTATTTATTATTACATAGCTTGGAAAGTAGATATACTGAAGACTAAACGTAAAAAATACCTAAAATTCAATAGCAGCAACAATCAAGCCTTTATCACACTATGTGGGATCGAATACATGGATATGACTATGCCATTTACTCTATTTTGTGCCGCATCTTTCGTTAGGCCATAGTATACCAAGTCATACTTTAAAGTCTGTTTCAAGCCCCTTTCCCTCTTGCGTTGCACACCTATTCCATGGCTTCAATCTTCTTACAGGTGCATTGATACATTGAAAGGTCTTTGTTTTATGTGTTAATACTATTTTAACTGTGACTCTCTCATTTTATCCTCTATTGATGCCACCCCAACTTTATCTCGTATGACCGTATGTTTTATGTGTTAATACTATTTTAACTGTGACTGTCATTTTATCCTCTATTGATGCCACCCCAACTTTATCTCGTATGACCGTATGACCTCATTGCGAATCTTATCTAAGGTTGAACCTACAATTCTAAAATATCTGAAATTAGACCTAAAATTGTAAAATAAACTAAGCAGTAAAGTAATCCTCAGCTTATGTTTTTTTAACTCCTTGTGATGTATTTTCCTTTTATGCCCTTTCCAGAACATGATCACACCCAAACAAAGCTTAATCCTCTACCTTCTATGTGTTGATTCATATGGAAAACATGGTGATCTAGGAAAGTTGTCGCTGAGAGTATTTTAACTATCAAGTGAAGGTATTAAGTTCACAAAGAGTTATCTTGGTGTACTAGCTCGCAGAGAAGTATTCTGTAAAGCATCTATGTAGCTGTTGAGGTCCGTCAAAGTTGTGAGTTTCGTGGGGACGTGATTGATTTAGACTGGCACTCTCAAGTTCTCAACTCTCACTTGCATGGGTACTTATGTAGCATCGTGAGAAAATTGTGTGGTTTTGCAGGTGAAACTGTGTGGACATGCAACCTTAGCGGCCTCACACTTCTGTTTCACATCTGGTTTGGCTAGTGGAGACATGATTGAGTTCTTAACTCTTTCTGGGATTTTGACTGCTAGGCGAGTTCAGGGAATCATCAAATCTGATTCTGGAAAACTTGAGAATGGTGCTACACCACCGGAGCTCGTCATCGAATTAGATTTTCCTGTAGTCCCCTTGACTGATCACAACTTGTCTGAAACTTTATCCATTTCTAATGCCTTGGGTAGTGCTTTGGTTATTGATGTAAGGAGGACAACCACCAAAGATGATCTTTTTGTACGTTGAGATTCATTTGCTGCTTCATGTCCTGCATGTTTACTCATTTATGTCAATGTTTTTCACTAATTTACAACTAAGTTTACCATGTGTGCAAAAGATAAGTAGCAGTTTCTTTGTTGCTCAGGTTGTACTACCATCAGCAGAGGCTGTCAAAGATGTCCAACCACAGATTGAGAAAATTCAGAAATGTCCCGGCAGGGGAATTATCATTAGTGGGGAGGCTCCACCTGAATCAGGGTTTGACTTCTTCAGTCGTTTCTTCTGCCCCAAAATCGGAATTAATGAGGTACTGTTCAGCAAATGCTTTCACCTTATTGTGGTTGTGAGACATCAGTAATGATCTCATGTTTCTCCAACATCCTAATATTTTTTTATTAAGTCTGTCGAGGAACCCGCTCAAGCTTATGATAAAAGGTCAAGAAATATCATTTGTATCTTAAAATGCTTTCGAGCAAGTGCCCCTTGGGCCTGAAACATGAATGGCACACTTGCCCCAAGCGAGTGGGCAGGCTCCACCTGAATCAGGGTTTGACTTCTTCAGTCGTTCTTCTGTCACAAATTCGAAATTAATGAGTTACTGTTCAGAAAATGCTTTCACCTTATAGCGGTTGTGAGACATCAGTAATGATCTCATGTTTCTCGACTTCCAAGTATTTTTTTTATTAAGTCGGTTGAGGAACCCACTCTGTTTAATTCTCAAGCTTATGATATTATCATTTTTATCTTAACATGCTTTCAAGCGAGTGCCCCTTGGGCCTGAAACGTGAATGACACACCTGTCCTCTTTTTACCAAGTGTTGAATAAATGGGCCTTATAGGATTTAAACTCACGACCTTTACTCACACTTTTTATAGTATGTGGAGGAACACACTATCAAATAGTTTAAACTTATGATATTAAGACTTGAGAATAATTTTAGTAACTCAACAAAATCTGACAATGATGAGATTTGTTAAAAAGGATGGGATGAGGAATACGAAATATTTAGCAAGAGATATATTGATAGGGCAAATAGAAGAAATTGGGATTGGGAAAAGAAAAGATTAGAAACGAGAGATTGCATTGCAATCATAAATATTGCTTTGCTTCTTACAGCAAACGTGCCATTAGCTTGAGTGATGAGGCATCTTGAAAGGGCAATACTCCTGCTTCACTAGCATCATTTAAGGGCATTTTGAGTCCCCGTTTTGCGTATCTCTGTGGTCTTTATTATTGGGTTTCTACACATTCTCATACACTGTTATTTATAAGTGTCTGCTAGTCTTACGTTGGATATTGTGATATTATTTATTATTATCGTTATTGTCATATTTTTGTTTCTTTGTTTGTTCAAACTTTATTTTCTGATTAAGTTAGGACAATGTGTGTTAGGTAGCCGATAGCCAACGTATTAAAATTGTTGGATCTTGTGGGCATATATCCTACGGATATGTGTGGCTAACTCCACCCAATGGGAAGTGGTCGTGGTCGTGTTGTTGTTGGGTTTCATGCTTAGTTGTGGCCTGTGCTCTGGTTACAGATAATTCTAGTTACTTATGTATATGTGGTTCATGCTCATGGTAATGGTTTGTTCTACTTCTGAATTTCAAGAGCATTTAATCTTTCTTTGCATCATTGTAGACATTTATTTCTTTGATGCTTTCTCTTCATGCATGCTTGCTTAACCTATCTTTAGCTTTTTTATATGGAGTCTAGAAATGTCAATGTATCATCTTTAATGTAATTGCTGGGATATGAGTCTATTATCCAATTTTTCAATAGAATCAGTATATGCTCATTAAATACAGAAAAAGGATACAACCAGATGAAATAACTCTTTGGTTGTTCATATCTCCATTCAGTTCTTAGCTTTTTCTTAGCTTAATTTTCTCCGTTTAATTTTCTCCCTCTTTCACCCGGGGTAGAATTTGGGAGTGTCAGACATAATTGTAACACATTTTAACTTTGCTTAGCTTTTGGTTGGAGTCGAACTAAAGCCAAACCTCTTTCATCCATTATGTGAGAAATTCTTAGTCTTCATATTATTAATTATGAATAGAAGTCTTATAGCTAGAACTAATAATTGAATACATGTCCAATATTTCATATTTAAACTATCGAATCTCCATTAGATTCGAATTATTTATTCAATACTCGATTGAGTTTATTAAAAAATAGTATTGTATACTGTTATCGTTCCTTTCAATTGCGATGGCGTGGACGTATTCTGAGTGCCACCTATCTGCCTCCTGCGTACGTAACACACTTCACGTTAGAGGGACTCGAGGTTGGTACTTCGAGAATATCCCTCCGACGTTCAAATCGGACTTTGCTCCACGAGGGAATCTGGATTGCCTAAGTCAGAGAGTTTTCTAGGTCACAAAAGCGTCCCTGAATAATAGAGTTAGGGGCCCTATTTATAGAGGTGAAAGAGAGTACTTGTGAAATTACTATATCGTCCTTAGACTTTGTTCAGAACATTCCAAAATATCCTTGTATTTTACTTGGACTTGGGCCCATTCGTCAGTTGGGCTATGCCCATATAGGATCGAGGTCAGACGGCGGGACACAAACTCACCCGTCAACAAGCGTGGCTACACTTGAGGCTTGGCCGCCGCTGGGCACGGTTGCCCGCGTCGTGCTGATGCTTGTGAGGCCTGCTCGCAGCCAAGGAGGCTCGCAGCCGCATATGGTTGCTCGTGTGGAGCTGGCCGCATGGAGATACCCGTGAGGATCCCATCCACGGGGAGCCATTAGTGAGGAGCTGGCCGCATGGAGATGCCCGGGAGGTGCCGGCTGCAAGGAGCCATCCGTGAGGAGCTGGCCGCATGGAGATGCTCGCAAGAGCCGCACGGGGGTGGGCATAAGGAGTTGGTGCTTGCCCACGAGGCTAGGCTGGCCGCGGTGCTCGGCTGGCCGCATGGCTGTGAGGCCGAGCCTCCCGTGAGGCTAAGCTGCCCGCAAGGCTAGGTTGGCCGTGAGGCCCTTGGTCGCCGGCCGCAAGCTCTTGCTGGTCGCGTGGCCGCATGCACGGGGCTGGTCGCGCGACGAGCAACTGCGCGCCTTACTACTCGTTGCGCTTTGCTTCGGGTGGTCGTGGCCCGGTGGCCATACATGGGTGGTCACGTGTCTTCGGGTCTTCGTGCTCGTCTTCATGCATTCGCCTGTGCACTTATCCACGTGTTCAACGTATCCGCTATCCATGTGGACCCTTCGTGGCGTTTTTTTTTTTTTCCGTGTATAACATATGTCTCCCTAGTCCCTTAGCGTATGCTGTCTAGATTTATGATATGTGGTTTGATGTTTTTGCGGTCGAAAGTGTTCCATCGCTTTCGAGGACATATTTTTTGAGCCTGGAATGATGTATGTTGTTACGTTTTCGGAGCATCATCTCTTGGCGCATGCTTACTTTTACGTTTGCAGAGTAATTTTTACGATAGACTCTACATTTTCAGAGCCTGTGACTCCGCGAGTGTTGCTTGCCTCTTGACCGCGGACCGCGAGCCCCTTTTTGGTTATGACCTTTGTTGTTGACCGAGGTCTTGGCAGTAGAGTGATTATATGGGATCGAACTTGTTTCTTCCATCAAGCGTCTATGAGCTCGATTTCTTTGAAGTGGTAAATATATATAATTAACTATACAAAATTACAGTCAACTCATCACGCTTGCATCATACAAGCATTAGTGGGAATACCATGCTGTTACATACTAGTAGCCTAGAACCATTACATGGAGAAATCAGAGCCTAACATGGACATAGGAAAATTAGAATACATCGTGCGGTACACATGTATTTTGATTGTCCTAGCTATATTAGGTGCGTCAAAGTTTGCATGGTTCCAAATAACTTCATTTCTTGCTCGCCAAATATAATAAACCGAAGTCGCCAGGCCAATTCGTAGCCGGGCAGATCGAAGTCTGATGCCCCTTGTATGCTGTTTGAGCCAGCGAAGGATTCGGTCCAGTGAATTCAAAGAGTCAGCCAATTGTAGCGAGGACCTAATATTGATCCGGACTTGCCCTGCAACAAAACAATTAAAAAAGAGATGTGGGGCATTTTCATCAGCTTCATGACATAGTGGGCAAAGTGTAGATGCAATATTGCCTCTCAAGTTTCCACGAGTTTTCAAGCGATTAAGAGTAGCCATCCATAACACGAAAGATAACTTAGGATCCACAGGTGCACGCCAAATGACAATGCTCCAGTATCTTTGCCGTCTCTTGTTCCGAAGTAGCTCATAGAATCGGCCAGTTAAGCTTCAAGTTGCTGGAGATCTGTTAATATATAATTCAAGCTGAGGAAGCGATCCAATTCGGCTAATCAATTCATCTCTTGTGTTAATCATAGCTTTCATAAAGACGGAGGCATCTTTCCTCGGTCGCCATTGCCATACAGATTCTCCTTTCAAATAAATATGGTGCACCCATTGTATCCAGAGAGATTGTTTGTCGCAGTGGATATTCCATAGATTATTAACAAGAAGGGCTTTGTTCCAGGTTGACAAGTGAAATAGGCCCAATCCACCCTCTTTTTTGGGCATTGACAGTGCATCCTAAGAAATCGGTATATTCTTCACATTAGCACCAAATAAGAAACATCGACACATCCTTATAATAGCATCAAGGACGCTAGTCGGAATTGGAAAAATTGATAGCCAATAGCAATCTACTTCTTGAAGCACGGATTTAATCAATTCAAGCTGACCCGCATATGAAAGGGTTTTACGAAGCCAACCTTCAATAAAAGTGCCAATCCGATCAATAAGTGGTTTGAAATGCATATGCGTTATCCTTGAAGCGGTGAGCGGAACTCCAAGGTATTTAAGAGGAAAGGAACCTCGGCTAAATCCAGACTGAGCAAGAACCACTGTAAATTGTTGTTCATCAATACCCGCCCCATAGAATCTTGATTTATTCAAGCTCACTGATAGCCCCGAACCGGAGGAGAATTCCCGAATACAGTCCAGCAGCATTGTAATCGACTGATGGTCAGCACGGGCCAGGAGAATAAGATCGTCCGCAAATGCCAAATGAGTTATATTAAGTTCATGACATTTCGAGTGAAGAGAGAAGCCCAGCCGAGTTGGAAGCTGTTGCAATTGTCGGGATAAAAATTCAAGGCAAATCACGAAAAGATATGGCGAAAGTGAGTCACCTTGACGCAAGCCGCGTTTGCCATGGAAGAAGCCAAACATATGTCCATTCAATGAGATGGAGTATGCCACCGATGATACACAAAGCATAACCCAAGTAATGAACTGATCTGGAAATTGAAGGGCCTGCAGCATATTTCGTAGAAATGCCCATTCCACCTAATCGTAAGCTTTTCGGATATCAATTTGGAAAAAACATCGTGGCGAAATACGTTTTCTTGTATATTGTCGAAGGAGTTCTTGTACCAAGAATATATTATCCCGCATCAACGTCCCCCGGATGAATGCCGCTTGGAATGGAGCAATGATTTGATCCAGAATAGATGAAAGTCGGCTGGCCAGAATTTTTGAAATGATTTTGTATATCACATTACAGCAAGCTATCGGCCTAAAATCCTCCACTCGGTTGGCATTGGAATGTTTCGGAAGAATAACCAATAAAGCATGATTAAATTGCCGAAGAAGTTGCCGCGAAGTGAAAAATTCCTTAATAGCATCACAGATATCTTGGCCAATAATTGGCCATGCTTTCTTAAAGAAACCCGACGAGAATCCATCGGGTCCCGGGGCCTTGGTATCACCGATACTCCACAGAGCATTTTTAACTTCATCATCGGTTATTGGAGCACAGAGGAGTTGTTGATTTTCAAGTGAGACTAATCGGCCAGAGGTGATATGCATCCAGTCCCCATGAGTAACTGTTGATGATGTCCCTAGCAGATTTTGAAAAAACTTGGCAAATTCCTGACCCATTTCTAACATAGAAGTGGTTGCAGTACCATCACTTTTCACAAGTGAAACAATCTGATTCTTAGTGGTCTTCTTTCGAATTAGTGCATTGAAGAATGAGGAACTTCGATCACTATTCTTGAAGTAATGAGCTTTGGCTTTCTGTGCCAAGAAAGATAGCTCCGCTTCGGCAAGCCATGTTCCTCTTTGTTTCAGTTTAATCACCTAATCCCGCATTTCCAGATCATTTGGATGGCGATTCAGGTTAGCTAATGCTGTTTCAAGATCCTCCTTAGCTCTCTTAACTCGGATATGTGTGAAAAATGTAGCTCATTAAATGCTTTGAGTGCCGGCTTGAGTAACTTTAGTCTCCGGGCAAGGCAGAATTGTTTGCTTCCATGCACAGGCTCAGCCCATTTGCTTTGTACGACTGTCCCAAAATTTTCATGGAGGCTCCACATGTTTAGAAATTTGAAAGGTAGACGGCCGAAGCTCCTTGGTTGAAAACATTTAATCGTACATGCCGAATGATCCGAGAAGAGCCCCACCGGATTAAAGGTGACAATTTCCGATTGCTCAAGGTTGAACCAATCTGGATTTCCCATGGCTCGATCAAGTTTACACCAAGTTCGGTGATTTGTCCATGTGTAGCGGTTGCCCAAATGTGGAATATCATCCATGCCCGTTTCCTGCTTAAATCGGTGAATATCCGCAGTTTCATACGATGTAACCGGAGCACCATTTAATCGGTCATCAACATCACATACATTGTTGAAGTCTCCAATTAAGAGCCATGGCAAGGAACTGGTTCTGCCAATATTAATAAGGGAGTCCCACAATTGTCTTCTAGCACTCACTGAATATAAGCCATATGCTACTGGGAGATTAAAGATCTTTCCCGATGTCCGGCGAGTAATTTTGCAATGAATAAGTTGGTCGGAGCATGACAGAATATCCAACTGAGCAGTACGAGAATTCCAGAGTATCAAAATCCTTCCTGCAGGGAGCATGTCAAAATTAGAGGTATAATCCCATGATTTAAAATTCTTTTGCATAAAGGATGCCAGATTGGTCATTGCCAACTTCGTTTCAAGCAATGCAAAAACATCAACATTATTAATTCGGAGGAACCGTTGGACCTCTTTTTGTTTAAGGGTTTTATTAAACCCTCGAATATTCCAAAAAGCCAAAATCATGTATCAATATTAGCACAGTATCAAGAGGGAGATAAAGCCGTAGGCTTTCTTGATGATGCTCCGGGTTTTTCTGAGATTGTCGATTCCTTCTTTGTCTTTTACTCTGAACTTGTTGGAATTCTTCTGGCTTGGTTATAGCATGGGGATTCCCTGTAGTCACTGGTTGAGCTGTTAACAAGATGGGGTTGTTCATGCACTGCTCACTCTCACCATGTGAACCGGATTGAGGATCTGTTGAGATTCTAAGGTCTGCCAATGTCTGAGGTTGCACCAACTCAGAATCCTGAACCGGGTTGTGAACATGGCCCGAGCCAGCAATAGAATCAGTGGTGTTCTTCTTATTGTTAACTTAAACTCTCTGCCAAGTGGTGTTTCGTTGATGCCT
This sequence comes from Dionaea muscipula, assembly GCA_028571145.1. Lineage (NCBI taxonomy): Eukaryota > Viridiplantae > Streptophyta > Magnoliopsida > Caryophyllales > Droseraceae > Dionaea > Dionaea muscipula. Next base: position 4,835 of record JAOWBR010182803.1, on the reverse strand, counting down.
CTTTGGTCTCCATACATATTGCTTAGTAGCCCCATTCGGATTAGTTGAGATTTCTGTATCTTATAGTTCGAATCAGAGTGTCCAATGGACCGACAATTTTTACAAAAATGAGGTCGCTTTTCATATCTAATCATCTGAGTATGAAGGTGATTACCCGGCAGTTTGATGGGGAGCTCTGTAATCATATCTTGTGCGAGATCAATCTCGACAAGGATTCGGGCATATGACAGCCGTTCCATGGTATGCGTCAATTTATCGGTCATAATCGGAGTACCCAATTGTGAGCCAAGGACTTCATGTCACATTAATTGGAGAGGAATATTTGGAAGAACAACCCAAATCGGCATAAGGCTCTGTCCCTCCTTCGAGAAATCAAAGAACGGTGGCATTTTCCGAATAATCAAAACCTGTCCATGGAGCACAATAGGGCCCATCTGTAGCACTTGGAGCATCTGTTGCTCATCTGAAAATCGAAAAATAATCCATCCACTACTATGGAGGCAGAATGAAATATTCGGAAACCAACTATCGCACAGTCTGCGTAAAGCTAACACACCAGGAAATGTGCCAAAGAAATACCCAATCATGCAATACGGTGGTTCAAATAAATAATCAGCAGCAATAGACTCATCCGAGAAATCTAGACAACCATTAACAGTCTGGAAATCCACCTTTTTAAGCATAAAATCCGAAATCGGCTTACGATTGTCGGCAAAAAGCTGGCTCCATTGGCCTTTGAATTTGCCCTTATCTTGATTTGTTGGCTGTTCATCATGAGTGGGATTTGAAGAGCTAGCCAGCTCCGGTACAGAATCAGGAAGGGCACCCGAAGCTTCTCCTGTCAATGGTAGCTCATCCTGTAAAATTAGGTTTTCTGACATCGCATCAGGGAGCATGCTTGGATTCGGATTCATCAAAATTTCTTCAGAATCTCGTGCAAAATCAGCTGTTGGTGGTGACTCCAGCTCAATTTGCAGCTGGATTTCATCTTGGACATCATCCTCCGCAGAGGATTGAGAGGGGATGTGGTCGGTTTGCACAGAGAGCTCCGAACCTTCATCCAAGTTCTCCGAAGCTTCCTCGATAATGGGGTAAATCTTCTTCCGAGCTTTCCCCTTCTTTCGAGCATTCCCCATCTACATGAGGTCAGGAAATGAGAAGAGCAGGAGAGAATCAGAGTCGTACCAGGAGGGGGTGGCCAAGCCACAAGCGGTGCACGCCAGAGCTCCGAATCGCCAGATTCTCCACTCCACGAGTAGTTTCAGGAGAGCGTTCTGGTCAACTAACGAAATGTTCTTGATTTATAATTTATAGAGGAGCTGACCTGAGAACAGAGGGTTACACCTCTAGTTTTTAATCAGATGATGATGATAGTAAATCAGTTTCAAGTTTCGTCTTCACTTTAAATGGTGGAGTGGTTAGTTGGAAAAGATCCAGACAAGAAACAACCGCAGATTCCACTTCTGAAGCCGAATACATTGCAGCCTCTGAAGTAGCAAAGGAAGTTGTTTAGATGAAGAAGTTCATTACTGAACTTAGAGTAGTTTTACACATCATTGATCCCGTAGTTGTGTACTGCGACAATAATAATGCTATTGCTCAGACGGATGTGACCGGCACATGACCCGTGGAGTTCACCCAAGTGCCACATAAGTCTAAACTAAACCCAACCCTCAAGGAACAATTCATAATCTTAGGATATCAAATCTGAAGTATAACATGTAGAAGATAGTCTAAACCCTCAAAGGGGAGAATCATCAAGTCTAAGACGATAAAACACTATACTAGTCATGCGGAAGGAAGTAAAATCCACCAAGGGGTAAAACAGGCCCAAACCCATGCCAGGAACATACCAAACCCATAAAGAGAAAACAATGCAAACCCACAAAGAGAACATAAGTCGAATCAACAGTCTAAACAGTTTAAACAGTCCGAAAGTCTAGAAGCTCATAAAGTCCAAAACAGTCCAAAATATACTCAATGGAAACATAGATATAAAGAGATGCATGATAAAAGACGAGATAAAGTCCTAAGAGACACGCCCTGTCTCCCTCGACATCCTCCTAGCTCTCAACCTGATCACCTGCGTCAAATTGTTCAATTGGGGATGTACATGGGTAAATAAACAATCGAGTGACATACTTATACATGAACAAAATGGCTAAAAGAAAGGCTAAGTGAGAATAGTGATCGAGTCAAACATACCAGCATAACCACAATACCTGTAACTCGTCGGGACGTAGTCCCCACGCAGGTGTCCGGAATCATAAGTAAGACCACTACTAACACTAGGCAGAAACAACAGAAACGAGTGATAGAGCAAAATCGACCATATGACAAACCATAACCCGTAAAGGGAAATCATAACCCACGAAGAAAAAACATATAACATAAGTATATATAACGGATCAATAAATAATGCCATCACTTGGTGTAATATATTCGCAAATACATAGGGTACCTATCGTACTAGGCATACCACTCCGGCATGGCAACCGGATTGGCAACCATCCCAGTAGAGTCGTCCAGGACTACTGTCGCGCAACAGAGCCCTATAGACGTTGTGACGCTGGTGTCACCCGAGTAGGTATTCCCCAATGGCCGGAGTCACTATAGAGATCCTAAGTCTCACTGTGGTCTTTTCCCTAGGCTTACAGATTCGCTCGCTGCAGCAGACAATAGAGGGCACCACCCCTCTACGTCTAACACGTAAATAAACATGATCATGCCATATGGGGAAAACCGGAATAAATATCATACGAAGCCTACATGCATCAAAATAGCATAACCGAGTCGAAGTCGGAATCAAAAGAAATGAAGTGTAAGCATGACCACGATCCGAGGATTGGGAAAAGAAAACAGGCATGTGGATAAATCATCACTCGTGAACGACAACCATGTATACCAACGGTCAAAGGTAATATGATAATAAAACTATCACACATGGAATGGGCTAAAGGTTAGTGTACATCCCCTTAACTGAAATACGTATTAATCTAATCCGAGGCTATATCAGAGGGAAATCGCATCTCAGTCTCTAGCGACGCTCATCCCTACAAATCACGTATATTGTCATATCAAATCCTATCCGAGGGTCTCTAAAATCATCTTAAAATCAAGTCTAACAAAATCTATCTCATCCTAGTCAAATATATATCAGAAAATAAATAAAAACAGGGAAAATGTCACACTCGAAGGTCATCAAACACCCCCGGGCAGCCACCGACGAGTAGACCTGTCTCCGGCGATGGCCGCAATCTGCCACCGGCAGCTCTGACAAATTCCGGCAGCCATCACCACCAACCAAACATCACCAAACCACCTAAAACCACCTAGCCGCCGCCACAACCACCAAGCCGCCACCAGACCACCATCAAACCACCAGCATAACCACCATTAATCCTTCTACAGACTCGCTGGCCGCGTAGGGTAGCCTCACCGATGTTTGGAGCTTGTCGGCGATGAGCCAACATGACCGGCGACCACCAAACAACCACCACCACCTCGACAGCACCATCGTCGTGCCACCATCAACCACCACCATCCAAAACGACACCCAACAACCCCAAACCAAAATCTTAACCAACAACCACGAAATCATTCACAAATTAATGAATCAAGGCAAAAGGAGAGTGGATCGAAGTTTACACATGTCGGATCTAGCTCGAGACCGCCGAATCTTGTCGGAAAACTCCATGGCCGATCTCAATCTTCTCTCCCTTGGCTCTTCTTTGCCACGCGGCCGCCGCCCACGAGCACCGCCACCTCACCTCCTCGTTGTCATCAACCCATCACCATGAGCTCGCCACTGCCGTCGTCGCCGACCGATGAGGTCGCCAGAGAAGAGGAAGTAGAGAGCTCGGGAAAGGGAAGAGAGGGAGGAGAGAAGGAAGGAGAAAAGAAAAGAAGAAATAAAAAAGAAAAGAAAAGAAAAGAAAAGGTTGGGTGGGAGAAATTACCTAGGGTTCCATAAAGGCAATGAGTAAAGTTTTGTGCCCTTTAAATAAGTCCAAAAATATAATATAATGGGCCCAATTAGCACCAAGTGAATTAAAACCCAAGCCTAAACACAAAATAATTCATCCACTCACCCACAAGGACAACCGGTTTATTTAAAAAAAAAAATCTGGTTTATAAAAAGAGAGAGAGAGATAATCCAGTTAAAATAAAAGTGGGTTATTACACTAGGGAGCTGAGGTCTCATCAGAAGTCCAAACACGTGTTGCGACGTTACCACCTCATCCGAGAGATTTTCGGAAGAGTAAACGTCAACATACAAAGAGTAGACACTAATAACAATATTGCAGATCCATTCACTAAAGCACTTCCTTAACAGAAGTTTGATCGTCATCTTGAGAAGATGAGAATTAGTTTCAGAAACGATTAGCTTTAGTGTATTGGTAGAATTTGGGCTTAGCCATAAATAGCTCAACCTAGATACAACTCAGCCACACGGGTTTGGGCCCATTAGGCCCAAGTTGGCCAAGTCAAACCTCCACATAAAACGGATAAGACCGGAGGACAACAAACTTACATAACTTACACTCCAAACCATCCGAACGACCCAGTCAAGGATAACTATCTTCAAACTACCAACCAACAACCCAAGCCTATATAAACACCCTTTATTTCGATTCATTCATTCCATTCAGTGATTCACTTACTCTGCCTTAGAGAAACTCCGTTTTCCCTCTTACTCCAAGGATCGGAATTATCATTCATCATCATTCGACTCCTCTGTGTTAGTATTTGCATGTATAGCATGTTAATCCTTATTTTGATGATGATCATTAATTATGATGAAAACATATCTCATTTATCCTTAATCACTTCAT
>JAOWBR010182792.1:0-10608 GCA_028571145.1 Dionaea muscipula | reverse complement strand
AGTAAATTTATTTAATAATATGTTTAATAAAAATTATATAATATTATACTCAATTTTTTTAATTTGTTGATGCGATCTAAATAAGATTAATATTAATATAATAATTTTTAATTTTTAATTATTTTATGATTTATATTTTAAATTTTTAAAATAGTTATTAACGTATTTTTTTGTTGATTTTTATTTTTTGAGAGTATAGTGTTTATCGTGCCGAAGATAAGGGTAATCTCTATCGTGCCGAAGGCACGGGCAATCCCTAGTATATATATATAATTAAAGAAAGATTTTGTGGATGAAAAATGATCTAAGTTATAATTTAAAAATATATAAGAGGGTAATTTAGATTTTTTACATGTAAAACTTGGGATAGGATTATTAATACCTTATTCAACCAAGGATTAACAATCCTCCTTTGGACAACATTACTAATCTTATGGTATTGTTAATCCTGAGTCTATTTTATCAAACAAACAGTGAGATAGAGGACCTACAAAATTATTAATTTCAATCCTAAACTCTATAACAACTATCAAACAAAGTCATTATGTTCAACATGTTATTGTTCTTATAAATAAAACTCATTCTTAATTTCTTATGTTACATTATTTGTTCTTATGCTTTTATCTTCATTAAAGTTCTTATAATATTTTATAGAATTAATCTATTGATTACGATTTGCCAAAAAAAATAAACCGTGTCCAATCCGTAACTGAACCGGATCCATGGTTATGGATCGGATCGATTCTAATGGTTTAACGATTCGAATCGGTTCTCCAAAATGTAAAATCGTAAGGTATGGATCGCTTCGTGAATTTTACCGACACTGAACCAATCCCCTATTAAATATAACTATAGGAGGGGAAATAAAAGGCCCACCGGAGATGCTCTAACCAACACGGCAACACCAGTGAATGTTATACAACTTCAACCAAACCAATCACATCATGTGTCCACAGGTTTGATTATCCTATAGTCTAGTTCACGGACCATAATCTATTTCATCTATGGAGACTGTAATCTTCATTCCACGTTAGTCACTTGGTGTTCCAAAAAATTGGAAACAAAAAAATCATTGTAAAATAGATAGGGATCGGCCGGCTCAACACAGTGCTCAGTGCTCAGTGCTCAGTGCTCATACTGGACAACTTATCGTGCCCAAGTTTATGGTTCGTGCTCGGCTCAGCCAGGCCATGCCTTGAACCAGGTTATGCCCGTGCCAAGCCATACTCATCAGTCCCAACACGACCTATAGTGGTTGAGTTGTGTCGGTCCAAGAATCATCGTCGTTGTCGTCATTCTCAATGGCTAAATCATACTAGATGGAATCTGCCACATATATCCATCAGGATACATGCACAGAGATCCGGTAAAATATAGTGCATTGTTTGTCGGTGTCGGTCCAAGAATGCCTAAAGTACTATAGCCAGGTAGGTCACAGCCCATGTTTCTGAGAAAAAGCACATGGTAACCAACCCTTGTACTCGAGCACCTCATCAATGTCTACCAACTAGCGACAACATTGAAGGCAGGATGCTCTGCATTTTCTTTGGGCTACACATAGTAGAATTATTTCTCAACGAAGCCCTACTCTATCACTTGTTTAATGAGCACGCAAACACACACACATTTCTTATACAAAGAAGATTGTACAATCCAAGTAGCTTCCTCACAGCCCGCAATGTTGAAGCTGGATAGTCAAAAGATTATGTACGTTCTGTCTATAAACTCAACCTAACAATGAAGAGGGGGCCGAGATCAGCCCTGCCACTCGCCATCCTCGGCGTCACAAACTAAAACAACAAGAAGAAAAATGCTCATTAGACATTCAGTTTTATCATCAAGACAGCAGTTAGTTCTACAGCTCTAAATAGTATCCATTAGATTCTATGAAAACAAAGATAAAACCACCACTCTATCAACTTCCTCCATTGATTATGACTGGAAAGAGAAAAGACGTATCAGTTGCCTACATTCTTCAAGATTAAAAGGAAAGCTTGACATGAAATTACATTGTTGTGCTCTCATCTTCCCTCAAATCTTTTGAACCCCAGTTACGGACCCAAGAGTCAATTGATAAGCATTTCAGGTAGCCAAGGAAAGACGTGAACTCCGTTTGAGTACAGCAAAAGATAACACACAAGATATGGATAACTATGGTCAACTCATACATGAGAAAACAGGACAGATACTTTATACATCATCATCATCATCATCACAACATTTTTCCACTAAGTGGGATAGGCCACACGTGTCCGTAGGACACACACACATGAGATCCGACAAAAAATCATATGTTGGTTGTCGACTACCTAACACGCATTGCCCTAATCTAATATTAGGCTAAAGCAAAAAGCAAAAAGAACATACAATAATATCATAAAACACACAATATCCATACTCATAGCAATCTAGCAAACTAGCAACATGTCACAGTAAAAGAAAAAATCTAATACTCCACGTATGACATGAGACAAACAAAGAGTGTGGACGCAAGCACCCGTGATATGCCTAAATCACACTATACGGTGTGAAATTCTATCTACACGAGTATGACAGATACTTTATACATGAGTATCAAATTCTATCTACCAAGAAAAAAACACTGCCAAGTTCATACTCTACCTTTTAGGCATCTCAATTTTCAGTAGAATTTTTAGCAAGATGACCTTAGGACACTCATCCAAACTTGAGCAGTTGAGCTCAATCCGCTTCAAGAATCAAACGGCCTTGCACAACAGTAGCCTCATCAACACATCCAAGTCGACACTTGCATTCAAATTAACATCCTTTTTGCTATTATTTTGTTCTAATCAATCCAAGGTATGTTTTTTATGGATACGGATTTTAGTTATAGTCCTTTCTATTGCACTTGTTATGTCAGGCCTTGGATATAGATCAAATAATAGATATCCTTTTCTAGGTGGTCTATGGGCTATTGAACAATCAATTAGTTATGAAATAACCATCTGGTAATCGACTCTTTCCTGATTTGAAAGTAGGGTGGTTCAAGGCAAGGATCAAAGTTCTTCCTTGAAGCTGGCTTAGGCTTAGCTAACCAATATGACGCTGAATTCCAGGCTCACTTTTAATTTCGAGCCTATAGCCTTTAATGCTTCTGTTAGGTGGACTGCGCTGCATCCCTTTGTGTTGTCTCATGCTAGGAGGCGTGTGATGTTGGTGACTTCCATTCCGTGTTTGTGTCACTTGGATGGCTTTGGGTACCTCTTCATTTATGGTTGATGGCGTTTGGTATTTATTTGAGGTGTTTTGGATCGGTTTGTGGCCGTCTGGAGCAAGCACGCCCGTGTCCCTTCAGACACGCCCGTGTCGGCGTCTGGACCTTTGTCATTTGCGGAATAGCGTCGAGCATGGGCTGAGGGAGTGGGCACGGCCGTGTTTCGATCAACACACAGATGTGACTTTTGGGTAAGCACGACCGTGTTGACGGTCGGGCTTTTGCGAGAATTTGCCTATTTAAGCCATCTTATGTTATTTTGTGCGGTGCCCCTTTTAGAAACCCTCGTTGTGAGCCTCCATTGATTGAAGAGGGGTGTGGAGAAGACACCAGAGACTTGTTTGGGCGAGGAGATCATCCATTGGGAGCGTTGGGGGTTGATTGGTACGGGATTCATTGTCGTCCATTGTGTGATAAGTCATGAAAAATGACTTATCTATGCTCGTATATTTAGTCCTTTAGCGTCTTTATTATGCTTTTAGCTTAGATTTAATTACATTTTTAGTTTAACTGCGAATAATTCCCGTTGCATTGAATATCTATTAAAAGACTTGTTTTTGGTACTTATTTTGTCAACGATTATTCTCAGGTCTTTTTGATGCAAAATGACGCGTTTCGGGTGAGCCGAACACTAAGGAATTTTAACACAACGGATGGATGCAGCGTGCAGTACATATGGCTTCAACACACGTGTGATGTGTATTCAACACGACCGTGATCTTCGTTATTCAGCCTGCATGCAGAGGACTCATCACGCCCGTGATAAGCCATCACACCCGTGATGATCAGTGTTTGACACGACCGTGATTCACCCATCACGGTCGTGACGAAGCCCAGACTCGGTTTTTAAAAGTTGCAGGCTACGGCTGTTTACAATCACTTCTCTTCCTCGATTTCCAGAGCCGTCCGAGGGTGACACAAGGGCGATTTGGTGTTCTACAATCATGGAGAGGAGGCCGACCAAAGGGTGATTGTGGTTCATGTCCAAGTCTTGAAGATCGAGAGTTGTTGTCGTAGGAGAACCGCGGACTAGTTCGTTGCATCGATCATCACGCAACCAACGCTTGAGATCCGGAAAGAGGGTGGTAGTGACAGCCATCCACGACGACGAATCTACAATTTCATTGGTCCGTTTCTTTGTTTAGATCTAGGTTTTAAGATTTGTGATTTTGGTTGTGATTTTGCCCTTGTGATCGAACGTGTTTATTTTGATTCAAGAGACTGCGTTTTTCGTTGACCGGATTCATCAAAGATTTGATTTTTCATCATCCTATTTGATTGACAACCAACTTTAGGTGAGATTGAATCTAGATTCGTTAATTGCCGACGCCCGAAAGTCTCCTGCATGCTATATGATTTTAGTTGATTAGGTTAGCAAATTGCATATGATGTCTCCTTGTACTTGACTGCTAGAAATTTGGATTAAAATGTGTCTGACAACCACGACCTGGTCCTTCCAGATCTGCTAGGTATTTGGTGGCTTCGCAAACATCGAACTTGATTAATTATCTAAAATTATACATGCTCTTTAATCTCTTTAGGCAGTATCACCAGGGAACCAGCCAGATTAAAATCAAACCTAATCTGAATGCCCCCTTATTTAATCCAATTTAAATCATTTAATTTTCCTGTTAAAACAAAAACCCAAAAAGATTTACTTTTCCTACGTTCCAGTTGTATTATTTCTTCCGATGCTAATTTAGGCTTTCCCTTGGGTTCGACATCCCTAACTTCCATTATCTGTACTGCGAGGTACCGTCTTATTATTTGGACGACACCAAATTTTTGGCGTCATTGCCGAGGAAAGCGGAAGCTGAAGAAAGAAGTGTGCATCGTGTATATATCCACCGGTAAATTCGCTCCATTGTATTTATTTTTATTTTTATTTTTATTTATTTTGTTTTTGTTTGTGTCTTGTTTTAATTTACTTTTATCACTTTAAAAAAAATTCAAAAAAAAAAGATCTGAAATGCTGAAAGGAATTATGATCTTTGAATTACATGAGCATTTGAGAATTTGACGAAAGTGATAAATTACGACCTAGTGTCGTATTTAACAATATAAAACCTGTTCCTAATTCTGCTCAGTTCATAATGACTGATATCACTTATAATGTTAGGCGAACAATACATGAATTTATGCATCCTACCCAAAGGCCTAATTTTTCATATATATTGTTCTCCCCTAATGCACCTCACGTTAAACATAAACAAGAATTCATGTGCATGTTATCGGACTTTAGAGGACTTGATATTGATAACCCTTATGTCCATGTTAGAGCCTTTGAAGAGGAAATAGTTTTTACCCCCAAGATCAAATAGAAACTGCTAGGTTTAAAATTTTTTTTTTTTCCACTTAAAGACAAAGCTAAGGGGTGGTTATACACACTGAAACATAGGTCTATAGGTAACTGGGGAGCACTGACTAGAGAGTTCTACAAGAAATTCTTTCCTCCACACAAAGTTCAGCAAGTTAAGAGGAGAATTTCTAGTTTTACACAAAAAGATAATGAGTTCTTATTCTCTGCCTGGGGAAGGTATACAAATTTATTTAATTTTTGTCCTCTCTATGGTTACGAGGATTGGAGACTTGTTAGTTATTTTTATGAAGGACTCACACCTAGAGATAAGCAGTTTCTACAATTGTCTTGTGGGGGAGGGTTTCTTAACAAAGAGCTAAGTGAAGCTATGGACTATTTAGATAAACTTGTTGAAAATTCTAACATGGGGACAGGACCTGACCCTGCTGATTCAACTGACCGTTCTAAGGGTGTCACATCTACAGCTAGTGGTAGTGTTTCAAACATAAAAGACGATGACCACTCGCATGCTAAAGTTGCCCTTTTAACGAATGAAGTTGAAGTCCTAGACAATAAAGGTAGTGTACATGCTATCAATCAGGGGGTGGTATGTAAAATCTGTAGTGAAATTGGTCATTATACCAATGATTGCAATTCGTTTTATATTATCTTTGAGGTGCCGGAAGAACCAATTTATGTTTTGAATCAATACCGGCAGGACGATGATAATCCCACTCCTCAAATGCCGTATCAAATTCCACCTTATGCCCCTCCTCAGAGGAAAGATTACGGGTACCAATCCCAGGTACCTCAGGTTTCACCTGTTATTTCTCCTCTATAAGACATCCTCAGTGTTTTCATGAAAGCATAAATGGAACAGAATCGAAGGCAAGAGGAAAGGATGTTTAGGTTGGAGGAAAATGTCACTTCGGTCTTAAACGTTATAGAGAAAGCTCAAACTCAACCTAACCCAATTCATAATGAAGGGAAGGGTGAGGTTGAGAATTTAAGCGTCGTGATCCCTTCAAAGAGTGAAAAAGAAAGTGTGAAGAATGACTCGCCTGCGTCATAACCTCAAACACCTTCACGAACTGAAATTGACGTGTGTCCATTTCTTGCTCCTTTTTCCCAAGCCCTTAAGTTGCCAACGAATTTGGACACAACAACTGGCATTTTGGATCTTTCTAAATCACCTGTGTTTGATGATGATGTTTTTTAGCAAGTGTTTGATGATTCTATTATTTTTGCTCTGTCTGCTTTGAATGAAATGTCTGGTTGTTCTTATGATTCTCCTGGTTGGATGGATGAAAGCATTGTGTGTAGTTCTGCTGCGGTACAGGATATGTCATGTCCTAGAGGAGATTTTCATGTTAGAACCACGGAGGTTCCCTCTTTGTGGCAGCCTACACCATTCTGATTTCGAGCTTCCACAACCAGCAGAGAAGGAGATGGTGATGAAGGATGTAATCAAATTTCAGTCGTTTGATCCGGGATAGTTTGTTTTTCCGGACACCACTTTTGTAAATAGTTGTATTTGGACTGTTTTCTTATTTTATTTTATTTTTTTTGTTCCTTTTGTTTGTTCTGCTTGTTTTCATCACCTTTGTAGGTTGCGTTGTGTTTGTTATGCGGCTCTCACCAGGTGCTATCTATCCTCTTTCTTCCTTTTCCTTTGTCTTGTACTTTCCTTGTTATCTGATTGAAGACATTGAGGACATTGTCCACAGGTTGGGGGGAGGGATAGCCAGCGCTAGTATGTTTGCCGTTGTGTGTCATTGTCGAAAACAAAGAAAAAAACAAAAAAAATTAAAAATGTCAAAATAAAAAAAAAATGTCTCACATGCTCTCGTTCTTTTTATCTCTTATCTTCTGAGTTTAGATACTTATAATAATTGTGTTAGAATTGGCCCAATAAAATTATTTTTATGCACTTAGTCGAGCTTAATGGTAAGATGGGGGATGATAGATAAGCGAAGGAGACCTCTTAGATGCAAGTTCATTTCTTTTTGAGTGGAAAGGTGTGTGCCACAAAATTAGAGAATAGTGTGAGGCACGCGTTGCATTTGTGAACTGGGTGTGATTATGAGACTTAGTATTAGAAGGTTGATTTACCCAGGGAATGACGGAAGTTCAATTTTTATTGTGAATTCGAGCTTCCATGCCTATTTTTCTTTATCTGTATCTAACGCTTGCACTCACTTTGTGCCATACACATAGCCTTTCATTTGCTTCACAATGCTTTCCTTACCTCTAGTCTTTGGGCAAAAATTAATTTTTCCTACTCTGTTGTTGTCCATGTTTATGCTTGTATGACACTTAGTGTGTTGAATGGAGGTGGAGATGGAAAAAGAGAAAAAAAACAAAAAAAAAACAAAATGGAAGAGAAAGAGATGAGTTCGGAAAAAAAAAAAAAAAAAAAAAAAGAAGAAGAGCAAAAAATGAATGAAAAAAAAAGAGAGACTGCTCACGGAAAAAAAAAAAGGAGAAAAAGAAACCCACAAAAATTCAAGTGGGAGGTGTTGGAAAAAAAAAAGAAGAAGAAGAAACAAAAATGAAGGAAAAAGTTGTTGAGAATTCACAATGGCAAAAAGAGTCGTTGAGCTGAAAAAGAATGAGATAGACGGTTTTGAGCGTTCTTTTGACGTTTGGATAAATGATTGTATCAATTTTGTCCACTCCCTACTTTCTATCTATCACTCACTCTTAGCCATGTTTCACCTTTTTCATTGATTTACGGACTCTGGGATGGTCAATGCTAAGACTTGTGGATCTCAATAATTGTGCCCTATTATATTTGCAATGTGTGTTAAATACTGTACTAGGGAGTCTTCCCTTTTGAGCGTTAATTTTTGTCGACTTTCTTGAAGTGATTACAAGTTCACATTTATAAAAATTATTTGACCTGTGAGAAAGGGAGTCAAATCTTGCATTCTATGTTATTTCCTGTGACACATATATCATGGGTTGCTGTGAGTCGGTTAAGGCTCGGAGCGCACACACACACTTTTGGGTTGATGTTATGTGCGATTATTTGTAGGTTGTTCATTTCTCGTTGATATTTGATATTGGAACTGTGAGTTGTGGTTTGTTTACGTATGTTTAGTTTTATTTCTTTGTTGTGTCTTATTTGTGTTTGTGGGTATCACACTGGTAAACCCTCACGAGACTATAGTCGTCCATTAGGGGCCACCTAGGGGTTTAAAGGCTCATTGCAGGTGCTAAGTGCAATCATATTCCCTACGAAAATGGTGTTTATCTAGATTGTTTTATGTTTGTTTGTTTTATTTCTTAGTTCATAATTGCTAGGGACTAGCAAACTTCAGGTTGAGGAGTGTGATAAGTCATGAAAAATGACTTATCTATGCTCGTATATTTAATCCTTTAGCGTCTTTATTATGCTTTTAGCTTATATTTAATTATGTTTTTAGTTTAGCTACAAATAATTCCCGTTGCTTTGAATATCTATTAAAAGACTTGTTTTTGGTACTGATTTTGTCAACGATTATTTTCTGGTCTTTTCGGTGCAAAATGGCACTTTTCGGGTGAGCCGAACGCCAAGAAATTTTAACGCAACGGATGGATGCAGCGTGCAACACATATGGCTTCAACACGCCTGTGATGTGTATTCAACACAACTGTGATCTTCGTTATTCAGCCTGCGTGCAGAGGACTCATCATGCCCGTGACAAGCCATCACACCCGTGATGATCAGTGCCCGACACGATCGTGATTCACCCATCACGGCCGTGACGAAGCCCAGACTCAGTTTTTTAAAAGTCGTAGGCTGCGGCTGTTTGCAATCACTTCTCTTCCTCGATTTCCAGAGTCGTCCGAGGGTGACACAAGGGCGATTTGATGTTCTAAAATCATGGAGAGGAGGCCGACCAAAAGGTGACTGTGGTTCACGTCCAAGTCTTGAAGATCGAGAGTTCCTGCCGTAGGAGAACCGCGGACTAGTCCGTTGTATCGATCATCACGCAGCCAGCGCTTGAGATCCGGAAAGAGGGTAGTAGTGACAGCTATCCACGACGACGAATCTACAATTCCATTGGTTCGTTTCTTTGTTAAGATCTAGGTTTTAAGATTTGTGATTTTGGTTGTGATTTTGAGCCTGTTTATTTTGATCCAAGAGACTGAGTTTTTCGTTGACTGGATTGATTTGATTTTTCATCTCCCTGTTTGATTGACAACCAACTTTAGGTGAGATTGAATCAAGAATCGTTAATTGCTGACGCCGAACAGTGGAGGAAACGACTGGACCAAAATCGATCTTCTAACGAACTTCACCAAAATTAGGATTAACTGCTAAGTACTTGATGATCGTGAAGGAGAAACCTTAATTTCAATTTGAACCAACAAGATTTCTGTCTTCAACATTGAAAAAAGAAAAAGGGATACAGAGAAGTAGGGGTTACCTACGCAGCAACAACAGCAGGACAAGACCATGAGGAGGTCCCAGAAACAAGCAGTGATCCCAGAGGACATCTTCGAGATGGCGTTCGATGTGAGGCAGAGTCCAGGGGGGTTCTGGGCATCGGCTGTTGCTTTATCAGAATCAGGGTGCTCGAGGAGCCGCTTCCGCACAGCATCGGAGTGCTGCTTTTGGCTTTTCATCCGGTCCATGTTGCGCTCGACGTTCTTCAAGTAGGAGATCTTGAAGGAGTCCCTGATCTTCATCGTCGGCCATAGATGCATCCCCTCTCGCCCTCTTTTCTCTCACCAGCCAAACTAAGACGAAGACGAGGAGGAGGAGAACCAGAAGAGTAAAGTGAACACCGTTCCTCTTTCAGCCTTTCTGCAGCGGCAGAACAGAAGAGAAGACGGCGTTGGCAAACTTGAAGGATTCCAGTACCTGGTCAACGTCAATTAACGGTCAAAATTCCCTCCATAAAATATCTCTTTCTCGCTGACGTCGACGACGATATCATTGAGGCGGCTACTTCTTCTTCTTCTTCTTCAATGATCCGGTTACATTTCTCCTTCCCTTTACCTGTCATTGATAGAATTAAGCATTCCACGTATAAAATCCACATATCACACCCGAAACCTACGTATGGAGAGACGTACGATTATT
>JAOWBR010182781.1:0-10608 GCA_028571145.1 Dionaea muscipula | reverse complement strand
ATCCAATGCCAAAACTTGTCCTCATATCCTTGGACACCATGAACAACATCCATGCAAGAGGATTTGTCCATACAACAACTGGATCACAAGTTAGAGCTACCCGTCGCCACCAGTCAATGCACTGATACCAGCGCCCAGACTCCCAGTTAATCCATGGCGACGCCTTAACCTAACTCTCAAACCAGATCTCCTTGAGACTTGAAAATTGGCATACATACCAATTAAAACATAACAAACATCATGGATATCCAAGGCGTTTTCAAATCATCCTGAATTAAGAAATCCATCAACCTGACGCCATGGTGCTCATTGGCGTTACTGAAGCCTGCCGCCACCATGTTCAGCGTCATCGCCTTGAATCTTCAACATATGTTGAGAAAACCATAACAGAACACTCTGCCACCAAACTCAATTAGATCGTGGGAGGAGATGGGTACTGCATTCCTTAGAAAGTATTTTTCGGTTGGGAAGATATTGCAGTACTGTCGCGAGATCACCACCTTTCAGCAACATGACACTGAACATCTGTATGAAGCATGGGAAAAGTTCGGTGATCTGCTCCGTAAATGCCCTCATCACGATATCCCCCGATGGTAGCTTGCTCAAAGTTTCTACTTTGGCCTCTTACCAACCCAACGTCAGATGATGGACGCCTCATGCGAAGGGTTCATGATGACAAAGGACGAGAATGAGGTATGGACGTTATTTGAAAATTTGATTGACGCATCCCAACTCCAATTCACTTTCAATCGAAGAGATAGACCAGTAGTTGCTCGCGTTGAGAAGAAGAAGGATGTGAACGAATTGAGTGTCACTGATACACTCACATCCACAAAGTGGAGCTACTTCTAAAGAGGAAAACCGTCACCACCCCCGCACATGCACGTACTGAAGCTTGTGTTACCTACAGTAGCACAACGCATCACCGAACGATCTGTCCGTCCACCCAGCCACTTCCACCTGACCCTACACAAGAAGTCAACACTGCTTACGGGTACTACCCGCAGCATTTTGCACTTTCTTAGCGACAACCACCAGCACCACAATCGCAACTAGCCACATTTCCTCAAACGTCGCAATCGTCGCTAATGCAGCCAACGCCGACACCTTTTGAGGTGGCGATCAAATCGATGACTGAACAGACTAAGATGCTGGCAAGTTTGATTGAGACCCAACAGTAAGTGAGCGTCAATACATAATCGATTGTGAAGCTGGAGACGCAGGTCGGGCAACTTTTGAGCACGTTGAACAGGAGGGGTAGCAGTTTGATGAAGCAGGATTGATTTTTTCTTTGTAAATACGCACATTTCCTTTCTTAGAGTTTAGTTTTGTTGAGTCGTCTTGGAAATTTGGTTGTTTGTCTGAAATTTTGGTGCTCTACTCCATTATGTGGTTTTAACATTTTCTTGCCGGTAGGCAAGTTGGGGGTATAGGAAGCCGAAACGTTCTTTGATAAATTTTTCGGCTGCTTCCGCGGAATCTCGTGTTTATGAATTCCACTTATCTGCTTGTCTTAATTGCCAGTAATTTTGTTAATGTCGCTCCAGAGGTTCTCTTTGAAGTTAGTTGAGGCCGCTCCTGCTCACCCATTGCACTTCGGGTGGCAAGGATAACAACGCTGGAGAAGCGCCGGATGACCTTGCAAATGGTTAAATTCTCCAATGATATTTTCTTTTTATAGTTGTTAGAGTCGTCTAGCTAACTTGATGTTGGCTTAGGACTTTTTGTTGTTTCTCTCATTTTGGGTCCAACTGGGTTGCCGGTAAGCAAGTCGGGTGTCCGAGCTCCACTTCCCTTCTTGTAGCATTTACCTATGTCATGGTTGTTGCTACTTCGATGGTATCCTCTGGAGTAGTGGAGACCGCTCCTGCCATCCCATTGCACTTCGGGGTGGTAGGGACAACACCGTTAGAGAAACTTAAGAGGACCTAGACCATTGTTTGAGTAGCTAAGACAGTTCTATCCTTGTTCTTTGTGTTTTGTTTTCCCCTTCTGCTGTTGTTTTTATTTTCTTTGCAGGTTAGCTTGCACGGATCGCAGACCCTACGCA
Organism: Dionaea muscipula; assembly: GCA_028571145.1. Taxonomy (NCBI): domain Eukaryota; kingdom Viridiplantae; phylum Streptophyta; class Magnoliopsida; order Caryophyllales; family Droseraceae; genus Dionaea; species Dionaea muscipula. Next base: position 8,558 of record JAOWBR010182781.1, on the reverse strand, counting down.
GTCTCCTGGTAATATTTTTTCACTCTCTCACGGGACTCTCGAGAATAAGTTGGGGGGAGTGGACTGCGCTTTAATTTTTCGCCTTCTCTTGAAATTTTTGACATGCTTTTTAATGCACTTATCCTGTTATTTTCTAGTATGTTGCATGATGAGTGTATATGCTTTGTATGTATGGACAATCTGATATTAGTATGGTTCTATTTGTCATTTTTCACCAAGAACTTGATCAGCTTAGACTAGTGTAGGCTTGAACTCCTATGGAATAAATTTTCGTACACTGAATCCAAGTCATGTGGTAAGATAGGATGAAGCTTATGTGTTTAGGAAATAAACATCTAGCATAAGTTTTTCTGAGTACTGAAAGTGAGGAAGTGTGTGCCACAAAATTAGAAATAAGTGACTTCCTTTATTGCGCCTGTGAACTGGAACTAATAAGGGATTGGGTATAGTGGTAAAACTAGTGGATGCTTGAGATATGAAAATCAATGCTGTCTTTTTGTTTAAAATTTTGAGCTTCAGATATTTGTCACACGTCCCTTGTTGCACCCTAATTGAGCCAAACACGTTGCATTTTTTTATTTGCACCCATCAATTTTCTTTTAGTTGGAGTTAAGCCTGCGGGTTTCTCTGCGTATCTTAGTATGCTCCAAGATCAGTTGTACATGTACATGGGGACGACCTGTCATAAGAAAAAAAAAAAAAAGAAACAAAACGGGGAAGGTGAAGGAAAAAAAAGAAAAAAAAGAAAAGGAGAAACAAAGAAAAAAATTCGTTGAAAAATTGTGAAATGGCCCTGAAAAAAAAGAAGAGAAAAGAAGTTCGAAATAAAAAGATTTTTGGCCTATTGTGAATGAAAAAGAGAAATGAAAAAATCAAGAAGGTTGGAAAAAGTTTTGGTATGAGTTTTGCATGAGAATTGTCGTCCACTTTGTGAAGATTTTTTGTGACGTTCCCTGCTTGCTTTGGATACAAGTTCTTCATTCTTTCTTCATTATCTTCACTCCTACATTTTTATTAAGTCAGAAAAGAATTCCCTACTGCATTGCAGTTTTCTAATCTCAAGCATTGGTTTGAGTGAGTTAGTTGGTAGTCCATCTAGTTGGTTCCTATCATTGGTTCAATGCGGGTTTGTCACCTGATTTAGGAAAACTTTCTTCTTTGAGTGATTTGCTTTTGACAACTCCATGAGTGAACACCTGTCCACTTTAAATGAATTTTAATTGCCTGTGAGCTATGGAGTTGCACTTATGCTATATTTATTTTCCTAACTGCATTGGCTTGGGTTAGAGGCATGCTGATATGACTTGAATGCACACACACATACGTTCCATAGTTATTTATTGTCTTGCTAGTACGGTTACCCATTTTCTGTATGGGATTTGTGACCTGTAGAACTAGGAACGTATAAGAATTGTTTCGCTACATAGTTCATGCCATTCTTTTCATATGAGCTTGCTAGGGACTAGCAAGGTTTAAGTTGAGGGGTGTGATGAGCGCATAAAAGTGCGCTCAACATGTCCCTATTTTATGCCAGAATAGTTATATTAAGGTCCTATGCACAAACGTTTAACATGTATTTTATTTATATTGTGCAGAACCTGCATTTCATATTTTATGTATTATTTTTGTGCTCTTGCAGGTTCTAACTGCTCGCCCGGAGTTCACTAAAACGCAGCGTACAGTGCATTTATGCATGTCACGACCGTGTCATACATGACACGGCCGTGTCACGGCCAGGACTCGCCTATTAATTTGCAGCGATCCGCAGATCGTTGGCTGTCTTCAATTCTTTTGAAACCCTCAACCTTAAAGCGGCTGCAGAGCAAACCTAGGAGATCCTGAAGGCGAATCAACCTTAGGAGCACGAGCAGAGACGACAGCAATCATCCGTACACACCCGGCGAGGAAAATATACCGACGGGACGCTCTCCACCCAGATCTGCGCAGTCCGGTATAATTGTTTAGGCTTGATTAGCAAAGTTTCAATTTCTATTTATGCCATTTGTGCCGATCTGCGAATCGGACACCAGATGATTTGTCTGCCCTAGGGATTTGATTTGTGCGAAAAACAACAAACCTGCATATTTATCTTTTGTGGTTTGGATTTGTTCTTGATGCTCTATGACAACCATCTAGATTATCTTGTTTAGGTTTGAAACTCCGATATGCGTTATGCCCTACTCTGCTTGAGATAGCGTATACGTAAGCCAACCTAGACTTTAATCGAAACGAATAAACAAACTGCGATCAAAACCCTAACATAAATCTGCATAAAATCGGGAAAGACTGAACAAACAAACCCTAAAACCCCTGCACGATCGGATCCGGTTCGCGCAGTGCCCCGAAGGACACAACACAGATCACGGCTGTGTTGTATGGCACGACCGTGTCTGGCCGTGTTGAGCTCTTTTAGCAGCTTGATATAGGGGGATTTTCCCCTATAGACACGTGGCTAAAGGGTTCAAGATTGGACCGTCCGGCCTGACCCGACTGGACCCAAACCCTTGGTCAATCCCGATCAACTCCAGTCAAACCCGACCGAACCCATCCCGAAAGATTCCCCATCTTGCCACGAGCACGTGAGCGTAAACCGTTCGTCAATCGGAGCTAAAATAAGCTCAAACGAACCTTCTGAAGTTCCTCGTGCGAATCGGCTCGCCTGCTCGGTACCCTGCTCGGTACTGCTTGTCCGGTAACTTGCTCACCACTCGGTAACCTACTCGGTTTTCTCTCTCCTCCCGTGCCTATAAATAGGACTTCACCCCTTCATTTCTTGGGGTCTCCTCTTCTCTTCCACCGTGACCGACCACGCCTGCTCGGTCGGAGCACCCCCCCTCTGCTTGCTCGGTGCTCCTTGCCCGGCTTTCTGCACAGTAGCCCTGACCTGCTCGGCCCCCTTGACCTGCTCAGTACACTTGACCTGCTCGGCCCCCTTGACCTGCTCAGCCCCCTTGACCTGCTCAGTACCCTGCCTACCCGACACCCTGCCTGCTCGGTATCGACCTGCTCGGCTGACCTTGACCATTCTCCAACGCCCGCTTGGCAATTCTCGCCCTCTTGACCAACCTCGCTTGACTGATGTTTCTTTCATTCCTGCATCTATCGGTTCTCCTCGCATGCGGGAGCTACCGGTCATTTTAGACACTTGCTGACTTAGACATCGGAGCGGTCTCCCCGGGATCACACCCTAGGGTACCCTCTGACCTGTTTGCTCTTGCCCTTTCAAATCTCAGGTTCTCTCTCTCCTTGGAGCGGATCGGAATCACCTCCGGATCACCTGTTACTCCTCCCCCGAGCCGACCAGGTTCCCTCCGCCGGCTAGAGCCAACTCATCCCGATCGGACCGGGACTTTGATGATCGCCTCTGGAGGATCCTAGATGCTGACCACCCCCGGGGTTTTTTAGGAGTATCAACGTTGCTTCCTGCTGCTTGCTTCGGTCGAGTCGTTGCCCCTTCGGGCGACGTTTATCATTTATTTTATCACATTTTATTTGTTATTTTAGCCTAATCGAATATCCATTCGGTATATCTATCACAAGGAGCAACAATTAATTCAACTTGAAGATTTACAAATCGTCCCTGAGGATCGACCTCGTGCTCACCGCTAGCTTCTAGCAATAGGTACGTGTCATTATAAATTCTAAATATAGCGCACCCGACAACGCGTGCTATCATGCGTCGACAATGCGTGCTCTGAAAATATAAGAGCATCCACACCAAAAACTATGGAGTTGCCGACGTACACACGCGAAGGCGAAATTGCCTGCGAGCATACGCAACATGCGAAGTAAGACTTACAGACATATGCATCAATAATCGCGAAGTAAGACCAACGGGCATACGCGTCAACAAATGCGAAGTGAGACCTATAGGCTATGCGAGAACTCTAAGGTCATACGCGACTTTATATATTAGCATCTTTGTGAACTCCAAACGATATTAATAGATATCATATAGAGCTGGGGGTACTTATGATAACAAGGTAAAATACCATATTTTATGTTAGGAATTTTCAGGTACGATAGGATCAATATGTATCAGAAAGTTCCAGAAAGTCTGCAGGTGGACCCCGTCCGTGGGCCCCACGGCCCGAGGTGGACCATGTAGGTGGGTCCCGCAGCCCGCATCCCGCAGGTGGGTCATGTAGGTGGGCTCCACACCTTGACACGTAGCACAGTTGGATGGCTGACACATGGCTCCATTGGATGATGTGGCTCCACTAGAAGATCAACACATCGCTCCACTGGATGATCGATATGTGGCTCCACTGAATAAACGATGCATGACAGACTCAATCCTATAAATATCCCTCTACTTTCTTGATTTCAATCATCCAGAAAATCGAAAAGATCCATAATCTTCTTGAATTTTCTCTCTTTTCAGGTTTTCAACTTTGCGATAAGCAAACTGACTTGACCATCGGAGCGATCTTCCGAGGACAACCTCGGGACGCTTCTGACGAGCTTTTTTCTATGCAAACCACACAACGTGCAACTTTCAACCTGCGATGAGCGATCAGCGAGTTCGAAAGTGATTTGACGCACAGAAAGATAATCGAATTTTCAACCGTCATCAGCAAGGTTGATTGTTTAGGGTTTATACCTTGCGCCATAACAAGGAGGTTATATGTGTTAGATTTTATGTCTTGTAACCGATAACAATAATGATTTAGTAGAAACCCTTAAGTACACCACTTGAGAAGAAAGGACGTACTTCATTGTAGTTCTTATTCCTCCCTTGGGCGAACCAATATATATCGGGTGTTCACTATTTGCCCTTGCTTTGACTGCTTGTGAATCAATTATGATTGTTTAATTAGAAACTCACGATTAACTTTAAAAAGGGGTAATTAAATCGATTGAATTTCGCCTAATCTTATTCACCCCCTCTAAGACAAACTTTCACACCTAACCCCTAATTGTTTTTTTGTTGCCGTTTCTTAGCTACTTGACCGATTTTGACAGCGTATGACGGATCATAACAGCTTGGCGCTCCATGACGTTCAAGGATGACGGTCTAATTTTTTTTAAAAAAAAAAAACTCGATAAAAATTTGAGGAAAAAATCCAAAGATAGCAAGAAAGTTTGAAAAATTCGACTGTAAATGAAAAGCCTAACCCTAAACCCAACTACCCAAATGAAAAAAAAAAAACAATATATGAGAAGTTAAAGTGCAGAAAAAAATTAAAAAAAATTAACCAAACCGCCAATGTGCTTGGCACCACCTAGGCGGCCTTGGCGTTTGGTTGCCCCACACCACGCCACCGCCAAACACCATTTAAAACACTATGCTATCATTCCCTTGTTCACCAAACTGATGTGGGAAAGCACCATTCACCACATGTCCACAATATAAGGTTCAACTAGGGATGATAATTTTGCTCCGAACCCGAGCGACCCGGTCCAAATCGACCCGGAATTTGCGGGTTCGGGGTAGAAAAATCGGGTTTTTTTGCGGGTCGAGCTCTGATTAGTCTAAATCAGGTTCGGGTTCGGGTTGATGGTGCCCCGCCCGGTGATCCGAACCCGAATTCAACCCGCACAACTATATATATATATTTATATTATTTATATATATTGTTTTTAATTTTTATTGATTATATATATTATTTATTTTTTAAATTTTTATTGTTTTTAATTTTTATTATTTAATTTTTATTGTTTTAACTTTTTTTGTTTATATATATATATATTATATATGCGGATTCGGGTCGGATCATCGGATTCGTGTTCGGATGAAGATTTTTACCCGAGGATCGGATTTAAAATCGGATTCGGGTTTTGATTGCCGGTCGGGTTCAGATCATAGGTGATTGGCACCAGATCCGCCCCGTTGTCATCTCTAATTATTGGCCAAAAGCGGATGGATTTCATCATCACCAGCCACCAATAACTCGCCGGAGATGGAACCAAAACCAACCAGTGGGAAGGAGAGAGACGTCTGACTCTGACACAGACAATTGCTAGAGGATTTGCTACGTGTAGCAAAGGGTCGTAGCAGTTGCTAAGTTTAGCAAAGCTTAGCAAAAGCTTAACAAAGCGTTGTTGGAGCATTAAAAATCAACAAAAGCCAAACAGACAAGGTTAGCGAAGTCAAAGATAGGATTGTCTTCAGTTAAGATTTTTGTAATTGAAGAAAATACGAAGAGAGAAAAATGTAGAAAATATTCCACTTGTTGAAAAAATAATCCACACATATGACACCATATTTACAATCGCTATTTATACTAACCTAAAAAATAAGAAAGACGGATATGTCTCTAATTAAAACAAAAAAATTAAAGGAGGACGTTACAGCTCGAATCTATAAGAAATACATGATAGTTTGATAAACCTATATTATAATGTTTGGTTAAATCATCTACCTCGTAATATTAATAAAAGGAGGATTTATTAATCCTATCAAGATAAATATAAATTAGGATAAATGTCAAATCAGAGATTTGGTGGAAGTGGAGGGGTTGGGAAGGGGAAGAGGAGGGTTTTTTTTTTTTTTTTTAATTTCAAACAGTTGATTTTTTTTTTGCGACGTACGGGTTACTGCTAATTATTAACTAATGAGGTTATGTGAGTATGAACTTATTTCTTTTTATTCATTAGTCATAGTTTTGAAAGGAGGAGAACTGAGAACCTGTCTTATTTTGGTAGGTTATGGGTATAAAAAAAAATGGTATTGAGATGGGTATGAGTATAAAAATTAATATTCGTAACGGGTATATATGGATTGAGTATGAGTATACTATAATATCCTACTGATGATGTATGGGTGAATTTTTTCACGCACGTGGACAAGGAGATCGAATCGTAAAAGACGAGTTTTTTTCCGGTTCGGACACTACCCAGCAACCCCTGCTCGGTATATCCTTGCCCGGGAGTCCTGCCAGACGACCCTGTCCGACAGCCCAACTCGACTACCCTATCCAGTTAGGGCCACGAAGGTAATTTCATAATTACCCTCATGTCTATAAATATCATTCATACCTATCAAGGTATATGACTATTCTTTCTCTCATTTATTACTTACTTCTCCTTCCTGATAGAACCTTATCCGGAACTCAGCTCGGAGCTCTGCCCAGCAATCCTGTCCGACAACTAGCTCCTGAATTGGCTCGCCGACCCTGTCCGGCTCCTCTGCTAGGAAGTTTCTTGTTGTACCTACATGCTGATTTAAGCATCGGAGCAATATCCCTGAACTTACTTTCGGGATTGACATGTTCGTTCTTTCGTTTCAGACACTTTTAGACGAGTCGGAATCACCTTTCATCCAACACTCTTCCTCCGAGTCAACTGGATCCTCTTTCGATCGGAACCCTTTCAGGCTCGGTTATCGAGACCTTCAAGTGCAATAATTAATTCCTATCATATTTATGTTAGTGTTATAACAATTACTACTTTATTAATTTTTTACTTATCGTTTTAAAATTAATTTTATTGTATATTTTGAGTTTATGTCAATTTTTTTGTGTCGATCATAGATTTTTCAAAAAACAAAAAAAATTGTCTTTTTTGGGTATTCAACATAGATTTCCATTCAGGAATTAAAATGGGTATATGCTATTTTAAATCGATTGTCATTTATTTTGTGTGTCTTTTTAACGATTCTAATTATACCTTGATTATGTTTGTTTTGCAGATTAAAAAATAAAGGATAAAGAATGATGAGAGATAAAAAATAAGATAAAGAATAATGGGTTAGTGGGTTGGATAAAAAAATAGAGGATAAGAATTGATAATATAAAAAGTGGGATAAAGAATAATGAGGGATAAAAAATCTCCTCGGGGAAAAAATCGTCGAAAAAATTTCTCTGGGAAAAATTCGTCGGTAAAAAAAGTTAGAAAAGTTCATCGAAAAAACTTTGTTAGGAAAAATTCGACAAAAAAAATCCACCGAAAAAAATCATTAGGAAAAAAAATAGTCGAAAAAGTTCACCGAAAAAAATTTAACAAGAAAAAATGTCAGAAAAAAAATCGCATCACCACCTTTGACCGACATGAGATATAAATTATGACATGGGGGTGTTATTATTTATCTCCTATTTTTTATTCTCTGTTTTTCTAATTCATTATTAATTCGATAAAAAGGTTGTTAATTAACCAAACGCATAATTTTGATGGTAGCTTCCTTTTGAATAAACCGACATGAAGTATTGGGCTGATTGTTAGGAATCACCTTGGATCCTTCAAGGCAGCTCGAATCAAGCATATTCCCCAAACTTATAATACTCTTATAATCTCTGAATGCCTCACAGCCCGGGAGAGTCTTATCCTTGCGACAGAACTGGATTGGCCACGCACATGGGCGGAGGATTGAAGGCACCACAGGGGTCATGGCCCCCTCTAATTTGCATTATGGTGGAGGATTGAAGGCACCCACAGGGGTCATGGCCCCCTCTAATTTTTATATAATGCTATATCATTTTATAATTTTTTTTTGGCACTTTTTACTTACCTTTTTTTTTCAATTAGCCAATTTTGATTTTCACAACCTCCTATTTTTCATAAAAAATTATTATATATATAGTACTTTACTATTTTATAATTTTTTTCTATACTCCTTT
>JAOWBR010182770.1:0-10608 GCA_028571145.1 Dionaea muscipula | reverse complement strand
GAAGTTACTATTCATCGAAAAACTGAAAACCTCAAAAATGAAATATCAATCATAAATAAGCATAAAACAATATAAAATTGAATATAAAAATACTGGGTATAACAAGATGTGTTCCAAGAACCAACAACCTACCTCCTCAAAGAACCCTAGACCATTCCATACCCCTTTTGCCAAACTCAAAACCCATCAATCTCAGACCATACAGATTTGCCCATTTCCAAAAGACCGAGGTAGAAAAGTAGGTTATGGAGATGCTAAACGGTGCATTGATCCAACCTTCACATAGCCCGTTTGCCTCACTGGTCGTACTAGTGAAAAAGAAAGATGGAAGCTGGAGGTTTTATATTGATTACAGACAATTGAATGCTATCACTATGAAGGACAAGTTTCCTATACCCGTGATTGATGATTTACTGAATGAGTTGCATGGAGCATCATGGTTCTCGAAGATTAATCTTCGGGCTGGATATCCCAGATTCAGATGACCCCGGAGGATATACCAAAGACGGCGTTTCGCACCAATCATGGCCATTACGAGTTGAAGGTGATGTCGTTCGGTCTTACTAATGCTCCTACTACTCATCAAGCTCTTATGAATGATGGATTTTCACAATTTTTGAGAAAATTTGTATTAGTATTTTTTGATGATATCTTGGTGTATAGGAGACAGTTAGGAAATCATGTTTTACATTTACAGACTATGCTAGATGTACTTAGAGCTAACGGTCTGTATGCCAAGAAGAGTAAATGCAGCTTTGCTCGGAGGAAGATTGACTATCTTGGCCATATCATCTCTGAAGATGGACTAGCCACTGACCCAAGCAAAATTCAAGCCATCAATGATTGGCCAGAACCGAAGACTCTGAAGGCTCTGAGGGGATTCTTGGGACTTACTGGCTACTGCAAAAAGTTCATCAGAGGGTATGGTATCATCAACAAGCCTCTTACTGCTCTGTTAAAGAAGGGAGCATTCAAGTGGTTAGCAGACACGTCTGATGCTTTTGAGAACTTAAAGATAGCAATGAGTACTGCACCAGTTTTGGCCCTATCTGATTTCTCTCAACCGTTTGTTGTTGAATGTGATACGAGTGGCAATGGCATTGGAGTAGTCTTGATGTAAAACCAGAGACCCATAGCCTTCCTGATCAAGCAAATAGGGCCGAGGAGTGTTGGACTTAGCACGTATGAAAAGGAGTTTCTTGCCCTCCTCACGTCCTTTCAGAAATGGAAGCACTACTTGTATGGTAGATGCTTCATTATCAGGACTGATCATCAGTCGTTAAAGTTCTTATTAGAGCAGAAGTTGACCTCATGTGCTCAGATGAAGGGAATGACTAAGCTCTTGGGTTTAGATTATGTGATTGAGTACAAGAAAGGAGCTGAGAATAGAGTGGTTGATGCCCTACCCAGACGTGGTGAAGATGAGTCTTGAAATTCCATTACCGTCTATGTTCCTACTTGGGTCCATGAAGTAGAGAAGTCCTATGAAGGAGATGAAGATGCCACAACACGTCTGACGTCCTGCTTAATTACACCAAACCTGAACTCTCCTTACTCAGTGTAACATGGTGTTTTAAGGAAGAAGGGAAGGATCTATGTTGGCACGTTTGGTAACCTAAAAGGATAAATTATCGCTGCTCTCCACGACTCCTCAGAGGGTGGCCACTCGGGCGTTAGTACTACACTTCAACGAATCAATTTATTATTCTTCTAGCCGATGATGAAGCAGCAAGTGACTGAAGTTTGTTAAAGAGTGCCACGTCAGCCAGGAGAACAAGGCAGAGCATACCAACTACATTGGACTCCTTCAGTCGTTAACCATACTTGAATCATCATGGGAGCACATCTCTATGGATTTCATCGAGGGGCTTCCCAACTCCGAGGGCAAGATTGTGATTTTGGTAGTGGTTGACCGATTCACCAATCTTTCTCATTTCATGGCCCTCAAACCTTCATTTACTGTAAGTCAAGTTGCTCAAGTCTTCTTTCATAATGTCTTCAAGCTGCATGGTTTCAGATAGGGACAAAGACTTCACGTCTGCTTTCTTGCAGGAACTCTTCAGACTTGTTGGAACTAAATTGTGCCTCAGTTCTGGTTACCATCCTCAATCAGACGGATAGACTAAGAGGATCAACTGCTGTCTCGAGGACTACTTGAGGTGTATGACCTCTTCAACTCCGAAGAAGTGGGTAAAGCACTTGGTTATGGCTGAATAGTGATTTAATACTCACTATCATACTGGACTAAAAATGTCTCTGTATTAAGCATTGAATGGTAAGGAGCCCCCACAGTTAGGCTTGGAAATGGTGGATACTTAAATCGTATCCTCGCAAGAAATAATGGAGGATAGGAGACGGTTGGCAGAGCAGCTCAAGGTTAATCTCAAGCTGGCTTAAGAACAAAATGAGAAGTACACGACTCAGAAGCGGACGGAGAGAGTATTTGAAGTTGGTGATATGGTATATTTAAAGCTCCAACCTTACAGACAATCCAGTGTTTCCTTGAGGAAGAATTTGAATCTTTCACCAAGATACTTTGGCCCGTTTCCTGTGGAAGAGAAGATCTCTCCCGTTGCCTACCGTCTGACCTTGCCTGATGACTCTCTCATTCGCCCTACCTTCCACGTCTCCTTAAGAAGAGCAATGGTGATGCACCGACTCCTTCTCCTCTGCCCCCGACTGTTGGTCCAGATAGTCAATTGGTTGTAGAGCCAGTTTCAGTCCTTGACAGAAGTGCTATTCAGAGAAAGAGGAGGGAAGTGGATCAATTGCTTGTTGAGTGGTCTAACTTAGCCCCGGAGTCTGCCACTTGGGAGGATGAAGCTTTCATCCTTAAAAAATTTCCTGACTTCGTTCCTTGAGGACAAGGAATATTTTAAGTGGTGGGGAGTTGTAATAATCCAGACGAGTACACGTCTGCTCCAAACTGGATCACGTCTGTTCCAGACTAAGTTAGACGTGGAGAATAGTAACCGGACGTGGGTTGCAATAATTCAGTCGTGGAAGATGCTTGGTCGGGTTTCAGAGATCGTCCTACTATCTAGACGTTGCTCTCTCTCCTTCGAACGTAGCCCGTTTCTTCCCTGATCAGTCGTGCCTAGTAACCAGATGTGCCAACTTCACTAGTTCTCCTCTCCCATTCTAGATTGGTCCCCATTTTCCACGTGGCAGGATTTTGTCGAGTTAGTTGAGACTTGAGATTATTCCCTGACATTGGGTCCCACTTTATATACTTTATCTTTTCTTTCATTACCTTAAGTTGCCTATAAATAGGCCATGGATGTAATGATGTAATATCTTTTGCCAAATTTATCAAATTGCTAAAATTGTAAAGGATCAAAGTAGTTTCAGGCCAAGGTGAGACTAACTCCCTCGTGAGCTTCCTTAGTTGCAGCTCTTCATTGATTTGAGTCGATTCAATTCCTCACATCATTGATCCCTCTAGAGCCAAATTGAGTTGAATCAATTCCTTCATTCATTGACCACCAACTAGTTCCGATTTAGGTGATTAAATTCCCCTAAATCATTGATCATATCCTTCATCATCATCATCATCCATACCCACATTTTCTCTCTCCTATTCTTCCCCAATTCACTGTTCCATTGCCCAAACCCATCTTAAATCCCACTAAAAACCTGCAAATTCCGCAGTAGTGACTTCAATCCTAAAAGACCACTACAGATTATAATAAAGTTTTTCGTTGATTTCAGATGGAAATGAAGGAATTAGCTTCTTTTAATCCACTTTCATTGTTTTCTATCGATTTTCATGAATATTATCAAGTTTTACATTGATTTCACATGAAAACGAAAGAGTTAGCATGTTTTCATTCTTTTCCATTATTTTGCATCGACTTCCCTAATTATAATCATGTTTTACATTGATTTCACAATAAAATGAAAGGATTAGCTTGTTTTCATCCATTCTAATTATTTTTCTTTGATTTTCACGAATATACTCAAGTTTTACATGGATTTCCCATGGAAACGAAGGAATTAGCTTATTTACATCCATTTTCATTGTTCCATATCGATTTTAATGATTATAATCAATTTTACATGGATTTCTCGTGAAAACGAAGGAATTAGCTTATTTTCATCCATTTACATTGTTTATCTTAGATTTAAAAGATTACACTCTAGTTTTACATTGATTTCAGTTGGAAACGACGGATTAGCTTGTTTTCATCAATTTTTATTATTTTTCATCGATTATCATTAATATACTCAACTTTTACATTGATTTCACATGAAAACGAAGGAATTAACTTATTTTCAACCATTTTCATTTTTATACAACGATTTTCATGATTGTAATCATGTTTTACATTGATTTCACATGTAAACATAGCAATTAGCTTGTTTTCGTCCGTTTCCCTTGTTTTCTATTGAATTCTATGTTTATAATCAAGTTTTACATTGTTTCACATGGAAACAAAGGAATTAGCTCATTTTCATGCATTTTCATTGTTTTTTTTTATCAATTTCCATGATTATACTAAGGTTTTACATTGATTTCACATGAAAATGAAGGAATTAGCTTGTTCTTATCCATTTTCGTTGTTTTCCATCGATTACGATGATTATCTCATATTTTATATTGATTTCATATGGAAACGATGGAATTAGCTTATCTTCATCCATTTTCATTTTTTTCCATCCATTTTCATGATTATACACAAGTTTTACACTGATTTCATATGGAAACGAAGGAATTAGCTTGTTCTCATCCGTTTTCGTTATTTTGCATCGATTTTCATGATTATAATCAAGTTTTACATTGATTTCTTAAGGAAATGAATGATTAGCTTGTTTTCATCCATTTTCATTATTTCCAATCGATTTTCCTGAAGATACGCAATTTTCATATCGATTTCACATAGAAACGAAGGAATTAACTTATTTTTATCCATTTTCATTGTTTTACATCGATTAAAATGATTATAATCAAGTTTTATATTCATTTCCCGTGGAAACGAAGGAATTAGGTTTTTTCATCCGTTTTCGTTGTTTTCCAACGATTTTCATGATTATACTCAAGTTTTCCCTCGATTTCAGATACAAGTAATGGAATTAGCTTGTTTTCATCCCTTTTCATTGTTTTACATTGATTTTAACAATTATACTCTTGTTTTACATTGATTTCAGATGGAAACGAAGGAATTAGCTTGTCTTCTTCCATTTTCTTTATTTTTTATCAATTTCCATGATTATACTAAAATTTTACATTTCACATGAAAATAAATGAATTAGGTTGTTCTCATCCATTTTAATTATTTTTCAACAATTTCCAATATTATTATCAAGTTTTACATTGATTTCACATGAAAACGAAGGAGTTACCATGTTTTCATGCATTTTCATTATTTTACATCGATTTTATAGATTATAATCATGTTTTACATGGATTTTATAGATTATAATCATGTTTTACATTGATTTCTCATGAAAACGAAGGAATTAGCTTGTTTTCTTATACTTTTGTTATTTTTTTTTATCTATTTCAACAATTATACTCTAGTTTATTGATTTCAGATGGAAATGAAGGAATTAACTTGTTTTCATCCATTTTCATTGTTTTCTATCAGTTTCCATGATTATACTAAAGTTTTACGTTCATTTCACATGAAAATGAATGAATTAGCTTGTTTTCATCCATTTTCAATATTTTTCATCGATTTCCATGTTTATAATCAAGTTTTATGTTGATTTGAAATGGAAACAAAGGAATTAGCATGTTTTAATCATTTTCATTGTTTTCTATCGATTTCCATGATTATTATCAAGTTTTACATTGATTTCACATGGAACCGAAAGAATTAGCAAGTTTTCATCAATTTTCATTGTTTTGCATCGATTTCCATAATTATGATAAATTTTTAAATGATTTCACAATGAAACAGAAGGATTAACTTGTTTTCATCCAATTTTGTTATTTTCCATCGATTTTCATGAATATACTCAAGTTTTACATTGATTTCACATGAAAACGAAGGAATTAACATATTTTCAACCATTTTCATTGTTTTACATCGAATTTAATGATCATAATCAACTTTAGCTTGTTTTAATCCATTTTCATTATTTTTATCGATTTCAATGATTATTCGCTGGTTTTACATTGATTTCAAATGGAAACGAAGGAATTAGCTTGTTTTCATCAATTTTTATTTTTTTTTTCTATCCATTTCCATGATTATACTAACGTTGTATATTAATTTCACATGAAAATGAATAAATTAGTTTGTTTTCAACCATTTTCATTATTTTCCTTCGATTTCCATGATTATAATAAAGTTTTTTGTCGATTTCACATGAAAATGAAGGAATTAACTTGTTTTAATCCACTTTCATTGTTTTCCTTCGATTTCCATGATTATTATCAAGTTTTATATTGATTTCACATGAAAACGAAGGATTAGCTTGTTATCATCCATTTTCATTGTTTTCCATCGATTTTCATGAATATACTCATGTTTACGTTGATTTCATATGAAAACGAAGGAATTAGTTTATTTTCATCAATTCTCATTGTTTTACATCGATTTTAATGATTATAATCAAGTTTGACATTGATTTCTGATAAAAATAAAGGAATTACCATGTTTTCATCCATTTTTATTGTTTTTTATCGATTTCAACGATTATAACTCTAATTTTAAATTGATTTAAGATGGAAATGAAGGAATTAGTTTTTTTAATCCATTTTCATTGTTTCTATCAATTTCAATGATTATACTAATTTACATTGATTTCGCATGAAAACGAATAAATTAGCTTGTTTTCATCCATTTTCATTATTTTTCATCGATTTCCATGATTATAATCAAGTTTTATGTTGATTTCACATGGAAACGACGGAATTAGCTTAATTTAATCCACTTTCATTGTTTTTTATGGATTTCCATGATTATTATCAAGTTCTACATTGATTTCACATGGAAACGAAGGAATTAGCATGTTTTCATCCAGTTTTATTATTTTGCATCGATTTCCATTATTATAATCAATTTTTACATTGATTTCCCAATGAAACAGAAGGATTAGTTTGTTTTCATCTATTTTTATTATTTTCCATGGATTTTCATGAATATACTAAAGTTTTACATTGATTTCACATGGAAGCGATGGAATTACCATATTTTTATCTATTTTCATTGTTTTACATCGATTTTAATGATTATAATCAAGTTTTACATTGATTTCTCTTGAAAATAAAGAAATTAGCATGTTTTTATCCATTTTCATTGTTGTTCATCGATTTCAATGATTATACTCTGGTTTTACATTGATTTCAGATGAAAACGAATGAATTAGCTTATTTTCATCCATGTTCATTTTTTCCTATCAATTTCCAAGATTATACTAAAGTTTTACATTGATTTCACATGAAAACGAATAAATTGGAATGTTTTCAGCCATTTTCATTATTTTCATTTGATTTCCATGATTATAAAATAATTTTTTGTTAATTTCACTTGAAAATGAAGGAATTAGCTTATTTTAATCCACTTTCATTGCTTTCTATCGATTTCTATGATTATTATCAAGTTTACACTGATTTCACATGAAAACGAAGGAGTTACCATGTTTTCTTCCATTTTCATTATTTTGCATCGATTTCCATAATTATAATCAAGTTTTACGTTGATTTCATGGCGAAATGGAAGGACTAGCTTATTTTCATCCATTTTTATTATTTGCTATCAATTTTCATGAATATATTCATGTTTTACTTTGATTTCACAAGTAAACGAAGAATTAGCTTATTTTCAACCATTTTCATTTTTTTACTGCAATTTTCATGATTACAATCATGTTTTACATTGATTTCACATGTAAACGAAGGAATTAGCTTGTTTTTATCCATTTCCATTGTTTTCTATTGATTTCTATGATTATAATCAAGTTTTGTATTGATTTCACATGGAAGGGAAGGAATTGACTCGCTTTCATCCATATTCATTGTTTTCGATCAATTTCTATGATTATACTATGGTTTTACATTAATTTCACATGAAAACGAAGTAATTAGCTTATTTTCATCCATTTTTGTTCTTTTCCATCGATTTTCATGATTATATCATATTTTATATTGATTTCACATGGAAACAAAATAATTAGCTCGTTTTCATCCATTTACATTGTTTTCCATCGATATTCATAATTATACTCAAGTTTTACATTGATTTCACACAGAAATGAAGGAATTAGCTTGTTCTCATCCGTTTTCATTGTTTTTCGTCGATTTCCATGATTATAATCAAGTTTTACATTGATTTCACAAGGAAATGAAGGATTAGCTTCTTTTCATCCATTTTCATTATTTTCAATCGATTTTCATGAATATACGTAAGTTTTACATCGATTTCACATAGAAACAAAAGGAATGAGCTTATTTTCATCCATTTTCATTGTTTTAAATCGATTTCCATGATTATATCAACTTATACGTCGATTTGCCATGGAAACGAAGAAATTAACTTTTTTCATCCGTTTTCATTGTTTTCCATTGATTTTCTTGATTATACTCAAGTTTTCACTCGATTTCAGATGCAAACAAAGGAATTACCTTGTTTTCGTCCCTTTTCATTGTTTAAATCGATTTTCACGATTATACTCTAGTTTTACATTGTTTTCAGATGCAAACAAAGGAATTAACTTGTTTTCATCCATTTTTATTGTTTTGTGTCAATTTCAACGATTATAATAATGTTTTACATATATTTCACATGAAAATGAATTAATTAGCATTTTTGCATCTATTTTAATTATTTTCCATCGATTTCTATGATTATAGTCAAGGTTTATGTTGATTTCACATGGAAACGAAGGAATTAGCTTCTTTTAATCCACTTTTATTGTTTTCTATCGATTCCCATGATTATTGTCAAGTTTTACAATGATTTCACATGGATACGAAGGAATTAGCATATTTTCATTCATTTTCATTATTTTGCATCGATTTTTGTAATTATAATCAAGTTTTACATTGATTTCACAATGAAACGAAAGGATTAGCTTATTTTCATCCATTCTTATTATTTTCCTTCGATTTTCGTGAATATACTCAATTTTTACATGGATTTCACATGGAAACGAAGGAATTAGCTCGTTTTCATCCATTTTCATTGTTTTTTTTTTTTATCAATTTCCATGATTATACTAAGGTCTTACATTGATTTCACCTGAAAACGAAGGAACTAGCTTGTTTTCATCCATTTTCGTTGTTTTCCATCGATTTTGATGATTATCTCATATTTTATATTGATTTCACATGGAAACGAACGAGTTAGCTTATCTTCATCCATTTTCATTGTTTTTATCGATTTTCATGATTATACACAAGTTTTACACTGATTTCACAAGGAAACGAAGGACTTAGCATGTTCTCATTCGTTTTTATTATTTTCCATCGATTTCCATGATTATAATCAAGTTTTACATTGATTTCACAAGAAAACGAATGATTAGCTTGTTTTCATCCATTTTCATTATTTTCAATCAATTTTCATGAATATACGAAATTTTTACATCGATTTCACATAGAAATGAAGGAATTAACTAATTTTCATCCATTTTCATTGTTTTACATCGATTTGCATGATCATAATCAAATTTTACATCCATTTCCCATGGAAACGAAGGAATTAACTTGTTGTCATCCGTTTTAACTATTTTTCATCGATTTCCTTGATAATAATCAAGTTTTATGTTAATTTCACATGGAAACGAAAGAATTAGCTTATTTTATTCCACATTTATTGCTTTCCACGGATTTCCATTATTATTATCAAGTTTTATATTTATTTCACATGGATACGAAGAAATTAGCATATTTTCATTCATTTTCATTATTCTACATCGATTTCCCTAATTATAATCAAGTTTTACAATGATTTCACAATGAAACGAAAGGATTAGCTTTTTTTCATCCACTCTTTTTATTTTCCTTCGATTTTTATGAATATACTCAAGTTTTACATGGATTTCACATGGAAATGAAAGAATTAGTTTATTTTCATCCATTTTCATTATTTTACATCGATTTTAATGATTATAATCAAGTTTTATATTGATTTGTCATGAAAACGATGGAATTAACTTAATTTTATCCATTTACATTATTTATCATCGATTTCAATGATTATACTCTAGTTTGACATTGATTTCAATTTGAAACGAAGGATTAGCTTATTTTCATCCAATTTATTATTTTCCATCGATTTTCATGAATATACTCAAGTTTTAAATTGATTTCACATGGAAACGAAGGAATTAGCTTATTTTCGACAATTTTCAATTTTGTACAGCGATTTTCGTGTTTTAGAAAATTACAAAACATCAAAAAATAAAAGTGGTCGAATTAACACACAAATAAGACAGTGAAAAGCGCATTTGGCGATGGAAGTTGTGTTACTAATTATAAATATTTTTGGCGACATAGGAACTTTTGTCACTAAATGTGAAAACTTTTGGCAACATAGAATATTTTTTCGCCAAATGTGAAGATTTGGCGACGGGAGAATACTTGTCGCCAAATTGAAGACTTTTGGCTACCCAATTGTCGTTTGTGTTGCCAATACATACTCAACAGCGACACATTTT
>JAOWBR010182759.1:0-10608 GCA_028571145.1 Dionaea muscipula | reverse complement strand
TAGATTCCTCCAAATGATGTAAATCCTGAGAAATACTAGAAGAGAGGCATAGATCATACCATAATAAGGTAAAACATAGGACTTAGCATAAGTGATAGGCAAGGTAATGTAGCCATTTTACGGCTACATCAATAAGTCTCATCAAAATCAATCACTTATTGCTGTGAGTAACCTTATGCAATCAGCCTTGCCTTGGTTTTTTACAATGACACCGTTTTCATCCATCTTATTTCAACACCCACTTAGTCCCAACAACATTCTTGGACTTGGGTCTAGAAACAAGTTCCTAAACTACATTCCTCTCAAAATCATTCAGCTCCTCCTACATTGTAATAATCTAATCAGCATCATTCAATGCATCTTCAGTAGCTTTTGGTTCTATTTGAGACAGAAAACATGCAAGCATGGTGTCAAGATATCTCCTTGTTCTTACACCAGCTTCCACATTCCCAATCACCAACTCAGTTGGATGATCACTGAGCCATCTCAAATCTAGGTGATTCAATGGTGCAATGACTTGTTCCTCATCTTCATGGTCTGTTGAAACATCTTCTAGATCAGCTGCATCATGTCCATGCTCATTCTCATTATCATCAGTTCTCACTTTAGGAATCTGAGCATCAACATATCTTGGATCATTTGATTTCTTTGGTTTTGAAATCATCATCCTCTCAGTTTGTTCAACCAACTTGTCCACAGCTTCTTCAGCTCCATCAGTGAAGTGTGTCTCACCAAACACAACATGAATGGATAATTATATCACCATGGTTCTCTTGTTGAGAATCCTAAATGCCTTACTGACACTTGAGTAATTCATGAAAATTCCTTTATCCGCCTTTGCATCAAAGGTCTTTAACTGATCCTTTCCATTATTGTGGATGAAGCACTTTCCTCCAAAGATGTGGAAATGACCAATGCTAGACTTTCTTCCAATCCAAAGCTCATAAGGTATTACTCCATGCACCTTATTTATCATTGTCCTGTTCTGAGTGTAACAGACAATGTTGATTGCTTCTGCTCAAAATCTTGTAGGCAGTCCATCTTCAGCAATCATTGTCCTAGTAGCTTCTTTGAGTATTCTGTTCTTTCTTTCAGCAAATCCATTCTACTGTGGAGTTCTTACAGCTGCTAATTGATGAACAATGCCTTCTCCTAAGTAAAAATCTGAAATGGCTTGATTCAAAAACTTAGTGCCTCTATTTGATCTGATCTTGACAATACTCAAACTTTTCTCATTCTAGTTTCTCTTCATCAGCTCAGGCAGCTTCTTCAAAGTGCCCTTCTTCTTGTTCAAAAACATTGTCTAAGTATATCTTAAGTAACCACAAGTGTGTAGATCTTCGCACTCACACCTACAGGATTAACTGGATAAAAAAAGATCCATGTAAAGAACCTCGAAAATTTTGCTAGATGATGGCGCTCTCTTGTTTTTGAATGACGCTTTGATCTACTTCCCTTTTTGACAAGCATCACAAATGCTCTCCTTTTTTAAAACAACATCTGGAAGTCCTTCAACCAACTTCTTTCTGGCTAGCTTGGTGATGGTCTTGATGTTCAAATGGCTTAACCTCTTATGCCAAAGCCAACAGACATCTACTGCGGTCTTGGCCAAACAACATGTATCAGCTACTGTTGTGGTCAAATCCACCACATACATGTTCTTTTACCGTGTATCAGCCAGCACCACAAACCATGACTACTCGTTTTTGACTTTACAGATGCTCTTGCTGAACTCCACAAGTTATCCCTTGTCACAAAACTGGCTAGTGTTTAGCAGATTGAATTTAAGTCCATCAACGAATGCTACATCTTCAATGATTAATATATTTCTGATGATGGAAACTATTCCCTTGGTTTCTCCAAGCTTCTCCTTGCCTCCAAAAATCACCTTGGGTCCATCTTTTTCTTTGAAGTTTTCTAAAAAGTTTTTATTTCCTGTCATGTGTCTGGAACATCCACTGTCAATGTACCAGACAATTTGCAAAATAGATTAAATAGGTTTAGGTACCCAATTCTGATTGGGTCCTTTAAAGTTAGCACTCCTAAAATCAACCCCTAAACCATAGCCAAAAGGTCTTCTCCTATGAGGATTATACCTTTCACTACCATAATCATAATACACAGCAGAGTAGCATCCAGGATAATACTTGGATGTGCTTAAATGTACTGGATATTACATGTTTGACTGTCTAGGCTTACTTATAGGCCTATATACACTTGTATATGACCTTCTAGTATGCCTAGGTCTGCTTGTAGGCATAGCCCAATTGTTTTTACAAATTCGGGCCCATTCACATGCTGTGAATGTTGCATAGCAGAGGTTTTTGGTAGCCATGTGGGCTGTTTTCTTCTTTTCCACACATAGGACATATTCCAGTCCTTGTGTGTAGGAAATATCCATCCTTCTCCCTGTCTTACTGGCATCCTATGTCCACGAACAGATTTAGGGATAAACCTGTTCTTGGACTTAGGTTTAGGCTTGTGGACTGGTTTGGGGTCAGCCCTAGGGTTACTATTAACTTTTGGTTTGGCTGATAATTTTGGATCGAGGGCAATCTTAGGTTTGGTTCCTGTATTGGTCTTTTGACCATTATTTTGAACCTTAATATTGTTCCCCTTAAGTCCCAGGCCAGCCCTTCCTAAGTTGCCAGCCTGTTCAAAAGCAGTTTTAGGTATAACTCCTTCCAGTTCATTTTTCAGCCTATCATTGTCACTTTTAAGTGACTCATTTTCGTTCATTAAAGCTGTATGACTAGCTTGAATTTTTTCAAACTTGACCATCGGCACATTGAACATATCATGCATGTCCATATCTGCATAGGGTGAGGTGGAGCAAGAACTGGATGTAGTAGAACATGAGTTTAGCTCATTTTCTTCTTCATGTGCCATAAGACACAATAGGGCTTCCTCCTCTCATGATGAGGATGAGCTCTCATCACTAGAGCTCTCATCCTCCTTCTTCTTGGGATCCTCCTCTTCAGCTTTCATGGCTTTTCTTCCCTTATTCTTGTCTTTCTTTTCTTTCTTCCATGCCTTCTTCTCCTCTTCATTGTATTTCTTCACGATGGGATAAGCACAGTCAGCTTTGAAGTGGCCAGGTCTTCTACAATTGTAGCAAAGTGACTGAACCTCCTTGTTCTTTCCCGTATCTTCTTCTTCTTCATCTCTTTTCTTGTACCACCTTGTGGATTCAACTTTGTGATATCTCTTGGAGTATTTTGAAAACTTTTTAAACTTATTCAGAGCAGTGCCATCTACTCATGAAGGTGTTCCTTCCTCTCTTCGTTCTTGGGTGGAGCATGGGGTGCCATGAGGGCTGGGACAGATTGAGCGTTGACCTTTGCATGCTCCTGATTGGTCAACTTAAACTCATATGCTTTCAAATCAGAAAATAATTAGAAAGTTCAGGTTCTGTCTAGATCCTTATTTTCTCTCATTGCTGTCACTTTCATGGCCTACTCAGATGGTAAACCATGTAGAATCTCCATGCATATTTCTTTTTGGTTGTAAGACTTTCCTAACATGGTAAGCTCATCACCAATGGCACTAAATCTACCGTCCATCTGGTCTATTGTCTCCCTTGGATTTATTTTGAAGTTCTCGAACTTCTGATGGCAACGGTATGCATGTTCTCCTTGATTTCCTCTGTTCCTTCACAGATAAGGATTAGTTTTTCCCATATCTTCTAGGCAGTCATGCATGTCTTTATTTTTATGAACATGTTGCTGTCCAAAGTCTTTAAAATGATGTCCTTGGCCATGTTATCAAGATTATGTCTCTTTTGGTCCTCGCTTGTCCACTCAAATCAGGGCTTGGACACATGAGGGGTTGCAGCACTTGTGTGTAGTATAATGCAATGGAACAGTGACTAGTGACTGGATATGAGCTCAAGATCTCTGGTGAGTTGGGATGAGATTGACAGAGTTGAAGATCAGAAGGAAGTGAATCGAAGATGAGAAGTAGACGAAGGGAGGTGAGAAACAAAGTTGGGAGAATTGTGAAGGTGAAAGAGGATTGGGGAAGTAGACACTAGAGAAGAAGAGAGCTACTCAAACAAAGGGAGAAGATAGACTTAGGGTAAATTCTCATTCAATTTATCGATATCCCCAACAATTACAAGTCTGAAGCCTTATATAGGCTGCAATATTCGAAAATAAAAAATATAATAAAACAAGAAAATGCCAAGTGTCTAGAGGGGACCAGGAATAATCCAAATTCAGTTGTTGTTATACCCATACCCTTATTTTGACATTAACTATTATTATATTGCTATCTATTGTTATTATATTATTATTAGTATAATAATGACCTATAGTAATGATTAGTTGCATTGAATTACTTGTAGAAGCAAAGGGTCAACTTTTAAGGTTAAGTTGACCGTTTTGAGGCAGAAGGACAAAATAGTCATTTTTGCGGAAACGACATCGGAAAATATAATTTTGGTATCATTGGATTCGTCATGAAAAATGGAGAGCATTGACTACCATATTATTAAGTTTGGACTCATTTCCGAGACACAGTACAAGTTTGGTCTGACTTTGGAATTAAAATTCTAAGGTTATATTTTAACCATGGTTAGACGAACTATGGTTATTCTTGGTTCATAGGTCACACGGCTGAATGGAAGGGGAAGGAATGTTGCCCTATTTACTGCTATTGTTGACTAGTTGAAAAAAAAGATAAGTGTAAGTATATGAGTCATTTTGGCTTGAATTTTGAGCATCACACGTAGCCATCCACTTGCCTGCCTTCCATCTACTTCCCCTACTGCTAAGTATGAAGCAAACCAGAAAAGGAATAAGGAACAAAAAGGGGAGGAGAGGATCGGCCAGAGCAAAGGAGGAAAGGGGAAAGAGGAAAAGAAAAGAAAAGGAGAAGAAAGAAGGGTGTTCAAGCTGAGCAACCCCATATCTTATTTCTGGACAGCTTCAGGAGGATTTAAGTCCTTCTATTGCTAATCTTTAAGGTAAATTAGGAACTTTCATTGATGGTTTAAGTTGATGAAATGATAAAGAGCATGTTCTAAGTCTTTTAGCATGAGTTTTATACTCTAAATGGATTTTTAACCAAGAGAAATCATGAACTAGTTGATGATACTGTTTGGCAGTAGGTTGAACATGTTAGTTTCACTTATTTTGACATGTATCAGCTGCTACATGATGTTTATTGATAGTAAGATGAGTTTTGGCATGTTGAAAACCTAGATTAATGAGTTTACATGCATTTCATGAAAATTCAATTGGTAAACTTGTGATTTGGGTGTTCAAACCATGTGGGAATGGTTTGGTTATGTTAAGGAGAAGTTTTGTGACATGTTTGAAGGATTGGGTTGAGGTTTGGATGGTGAATGACTTGAATTCGTGCAAATAGACATTTTTGGTTTTGTGCAGATGGCAGGGGCGGATAGCCGGTGTCTTCACCCAGATATCTGGTTCCCCATTCAGCACCACCGGATATCCGGTCGGGGACAGGCGGATAGCCGGTCCCCTGTGCCAGGCAGAATCGGTTTTAGGTTTTTGAAATACCAATTCTTGGCCTTTGAGTCTAGGCTTATGAGGGATGACTTGGACATGTGTTTGGAAGTATTTGGGACTTATTTAAAGATCCTTGTATGGGATTTAAGTCAAGTATAGTTTATTTACCTATTATAGTGTTTTAAGCGTATGTCTAACTATGCCATACAATTATGACTCAGGATTTGATGACAAGCTACGCTCGGACTCGTGAGCTGTCCGTCATGATTTTTATATCTGCGTTTGCCAGGTAAGGAGTAGTAGCCTTTCGGGATTTCCATCGAATTTCCCATAGACCTACGGGTCAAGACCGGACCTATGTTACGGAAGCATGTCACTTGTTTTCCATTTCTATATAAGGCATGATGTATGATATGTTGTCTCTGCATTAATATGTTGTCTCTGCATTAATATGTTGTCTCCACAAGATCAACGTATAAAATGTTGTCTCTGCATAAACTAAACTGAATAACGTACCAGGCACGAGATGGTTTAAGTCCCTGGGATATTCTCTTTTGAAGGGTGAAACGACTGACCTTTCTGAGGGTGATCACGACCACCTTCGGGTGTAACAACGTCCATGAGTTTCTCCACTAGCTACGGGGGACTAGGATGGTTTATAAGCTTCTGGTGACTGTACATTGTCTCTGGTTGTCGCCATGCCAGGATGTACGCCAGTAGTTCGGGATCCCTTGTCTTTGTTACAGGCTATGGCAGACCATGTCTCTCGTGATCGTCTATTGACTAGACATAAAGAATAATAAGAGGCTGACACTGTCTCAAAAGAATAAACATATAGGGCTATCACCGTCTCATGAGGTTGTCACTGTCTCTTGTCTTTCATCCTATATGCTGAACATGATTGTCATTCATTCACTTAAAAGGCATGCTAAACTAAAGACTTATACATGACTATGTATATTTATATAATGGACCCTTTATCCTTACTCAGCCTAGTCGGCTGACAATACTTAACTGTGGGTTCAGGTACCCAAGACTATTGATTGGATGGATGTCGAGGATGGGACGACGAACGCCTCTAGGACTGTCTGTTTGCTTGTCTTTGTGTTGTGTCAAAACACTTACCTATGTCTGTAATATGACTTAAAGACGTCCGCTGTAGTAATGAGACAATGCTTGTATGCAATACTCCCTGACTCTGGGATAACTTGTATATATTTGACCATCTCTGTCATCTGGTTTTGAATGCATGTTAGCTTTATGCTTGATAGACTTGTCTGGACCCATAGGCTTCAATGACCCGCGGACTGGTTCTGTGGGTTATCGCCGGTTTCACCCAGGTTGGGGTGTTACAGTTGTACTATTCTAACACCCTCTCTCCAATTAGCTCAACAGAATCCAGCTAATCATGTGTAAGAGAGAAAACTAGTGGTGTCGGTTGAAAAGGCGGGGCGCCAAGCTCAGGTGGTTAACTGTGGCGATAAGTGGCCAGTTAATTGCATGGCGCCAACTTCAAGTATCTTCTTTAATTGAGCTCCATTGGTCAAAGTGAAAACATGGAAATATTCATAAGGATGTAAGAAGACAATTTATGTGCGAAGGCGCCATGGAATCATCCTAGTTTGATCAGAATCAATGACCATCGCCACCATGAAAACTGCCTCGCCACTGAGTCTCATCAGGGTCTGCCACCGCCGTTATTTAGGAGTCGTCGCCCATTCAAGACAAGTTACTGCCCTAGTCATTATTATACTACAACTCCCCCATCCTTCAGAATCAGCTTGTCCTCAAGCTAAAAAGTCAGGGAATTGTTTCGAAATAAGAGAGGCATTATCCCACGTGGCGTCAACTTGGTCCAAGTTCGCCCATTGAATAAGTTGTTGCTCCACCATTCACCTTTTCCTGATTATTTCCCTCCTGTCACCTATAGCTTACGGCTCCACAACCTTATGTCCGTCATCGTTGAGGAGAGGTGACTCTGGTGAAGAAGTGCTTTCGCTCGCCATACTGCTCTTAAGGAGTGACACATGGAAGACATTGTGGATAAGTGCAGTAGGGGACAATTCCAGCTCATGCGCCACATTTTCTATCCTCTTGATCACCCTATATAGGGCCAAAATACCGGGTGGCAAGTTTGAGGCTTTTTCTCACCGCCATAGTGTTTTGTTTGTATGGTTGCAGCCTTAAGTAAACCATGTCCCCTTCCTGAAACACATTTTCGCTCCTCTTCTTATCGGCATAAGCCTTTTGTTTGCACTGAGCTCTGGCCAAATTATCCTGCAGTTGCTCATTTGTCTTTTTCCTCTTCAAGACCTCTTCCTCCACTGTTCTTACAACGGTGGCAGCATCTATAGGAACACCTAGCATGGGTGGTGGATACCCATATAAGGCCTCAAAGGGAGTCATCTTCAAGCCCTTGTGGCAGTGGGTGTTGTACCACCATTCTGTAGCCGGTAACCATGAAGCCCATTGCTTAGAGCCTCGTAAACATATACAAAGAAGGTAGTCCCCTACGCAAGATTGACTCTCTCCGTCTGGCCATCAGATTGAGGGTGATAGGCTGTGGACATGCAAAGCTTCGTACCACTAAGACAGAAGATCTCCCCCCAGAATAAGCTGTTGAAGACCTTATCATGGTCTGAGATGAGTGTGTTGGGGTAGCCATGTAGCCTTGCCACCTGACCGTGGTACAATTGAGCCACCTTTGATGCGGAGAATGGGTGGCTGAGAGGAATGAAGTGAGCATTCTTCGTCAGTCTATCCACCACAACTAATATGCTGTTATAGCCATGGGACCTTGGTAGGCCCTCAATGAAATCTAGGCTGACAGAATTCCATGCTTGAGTTGGGATGGGTAGTGGTTGGAGGAGCCCTGGCGTTGAGTTAAAAGGCTTTACTCGCTGGCACCCCTCGCAGGCTTTAATAAATTGATCAACATCGCCCATAAGTCCAGGCCAATAGATGTTCTCCCTCAGCTTTCTCTAAGTCAAATCAATTCCAGAATGGCCTCCATGGGGTGAGTCATGGTGGTATCTGAGGAGTTGGCTTCTCAAATTGCTTGTGGCACCAACATATAACCTTTCCTTGTGGCGGAGCAACCCATCAGTCAAACTGTTTGGTGGTTTGAAGTTAGGTTCAGAGGTTAAGGCTTGGATGAGGTCTTAGGCATAAGGGCCGTCATGATAACTTTCTCGCACATCCTCTATCCAACTAGGCACCACTGCCGCAATGGCATCAAGAAGCTCTTCGTGGCACCGGGATAAGGCAATAGCCACCTTGTTTTCAATTTCCCTCCTGTACTCAATCTTTTATTGTAGTCCTAACAATTTGGACATTCCTCTCATCTGCGCACAGGTGGTCAACTTCTGCTCTAGCAAGTGCATGAGGGGTTCATGATCAGTCTTAATGACGAAGGGCATGCCTATGAGATATTCCTTCCACTTTTTCACTGATGCTAACACCGCTTTGAACTCCCTCTCATAAGTGGATAATCTCTGGTTTCTTGTCCGGAGGGCCTTACTGAAGTAGGCTAAAGGGCGACGCCCTTGCATGAGCACTGCTTCAATACCAGTAGTGGAGGCGTCGATCTCAATGACAAATGGCTTGGAGAAAGCTGGTAGGCTGAAGACCAGGGTAGTACTCATCGCCTCCAAAAGGGCTTCGAACGCGGCGTTAGCTGTCGGTCCCCATGCAAAAGCATCTTTCTTTAAGAGGTCCGTGAGTGGCTTGGCGATAACGCCATAGTTCTTGATGAACGTCCTATAGTAGCCAGTTATGCTAAGGAATCCTCTGAGCCCTTTTATCATTGATGGCGTCGGCCAAGTCCTCATTACTTCTATCTTTGAAGGGTCGGTCGCCACTGTGCCATCTGAAATAATGTGGCTAAGGTACTCCACGTGGTTCACAGCGAAGGGGCACTTGGACTTCTTAGCATAGAGCTTATGGTGTCGAAGGACTTCCAGGGCGACACGCAGATGATTGACATGCGTCGCCAAGGTGTTGCTATAGATCAAGATATCATAAAAGAACACCAGAATGAACTGAAGGAAACCCCGACCGAACAGGGCCCAGCGGAAGCGTTCAGGATCGCGCTGGTACGTAGGATAGACGACACAAATTTTTTCCATTCACATTCGCATACATAAAACAATATATATATATATATAAATATATATAAACTTGATCGATACCTAGTGGATATTAACTCCGACGATTGAGTCCGGTGGTGCGCTACACGCGACCGATACTGCTGAAGAGTTCGCGCGACTACTCACGCCCTTGCGCTGCCGCTACTGTTGTGCGCTCTCAACTCGGGCTGCTCATCGCGCTCGCCCTTGTGCGTTGCTGCACTGAAGGCGTTACCCACGTGCGTCTGGCGATGCCGCTATCTACTGCCACTTCTACTCGCGCTTGGCAGTTGTTCACCAATGACGAGGACCGCACTGTGCACGTGCTACTACGGCTGCGCGCGCCCCTGTGCACTGTTCGCTAGCAGCTGAGACGCCGCCGATGCGCTGCCCGGGCTATCATCGCGATGCTGCTGCCCGCGGTGTAGCCCTTGCACGCGGTTGTCGCTACAGCGATTTGCGCTGCTGCACGCTGCTCCATGGGCGCTGCTGCAATCGCAGCTTGCGAACTCCGCTGCCCGGACGCCGTGCGCGGTGTCGCCGCTGTGCCATTGCATCCCGACACGCTGCGCGCCCTCCGCCGCTGCTGCAGGCGAGTGTTGCTGCCTTCCACACACGCTTTCCGGGCTGCCGCTGCGGCTTCATCATAACATGCCGCACCGCGCGTGATCGATCACAAAGGATATCCGTGATTCGGCTGGTCGAATGCTCGAGGACACTGATCGCCAATGACCAACCCAATGGATTTCCTTCAATAATCAACGCGCGCTCGTGGTCACGATCGGGCGCCGCCAACGCTGCCTTCTTCTCCATGTGATGGCTGACCTGCGGCTCCAAGGGAAGAGGGAAGATGATGACGATCAGGCTCCTTCTCTTCATGTGAGATGGGCGGCTGCAAGAGAAGGGAGAAGGAGAGAAGAGCCGACCACCTATCGATCTTCTAGGGTTTTCCCTGGAGTGGAGGCTTGAGCATTCCGGTAGAAAATAAACAAGCTCGTCGCCACCTT
>JAOWBR010182748.1:0-10609 GCA_028571145.1 Dionaea muscipula | reverse complement strand
CTGGCGGCTGTTCAGGCTGTAACCACCACGACCAGGGGTGATCTTGATCATTACATCAATGATAACGGCTTCTACTCCAGGGATTGGATCAACAGAGACATGCGGTCCGCGATCGCGTGGTTGGTTGTCACCGCAGAGGCATCCCTACGGTCACAAAATGATGATAAGGATAGGATCTTCGATTTGAATCAGGATGTTGGTCTGTTGAAAGGTCAGCAGGAGGCCCTGAAGAAGGAGGTTAAGAAGTACCAAGGGATAGCCGACAACGCTACTGCCGATGCTATGACAGCCTGCGGGGAGGCGCTAAGGGCCAAGAAGGATCTGGAGATAATGGGGCATGAATATAATTCAATGAAGTTGGATTGAGATCGTCATCTGCGAGAGGTTGGGGAAGCGCGCCAAGAGACTGAACGGGTGCGCAAGGAGCTAGAGGCGGAGAAGTTGAAAGGAGGTGTTGTCAACCTGGCGGCTATCAAGGAGGACCATTTCTCTGACTGGGTGGACGAATGGCAAGAGACTCCTGTAGGAAAGAAGTGACTTTCTGACTCTTGCCGGAGGGCAAGGATGCAGGGTTATCATATGCCCCTCCGGTACCTGAGGTCCCGGCTTCCACCAGACATGACTCACAATGATCTCTGGGGTGGAATGCCGAAGTATGCAGACTTAGACATTGATGATGCAGGCAATGTGTTTTTCATTGAGCTTGAGAAAGAGACTGCCGTAGCTGGCCCTTCTTCTGTGCCCGAGCCCTCTGCCAGGGAAGATTTGTTAAAGGTGGATGATCTGATTGGGGCTGCCCGTGCTAGTATTGCCGCCTTGGCCTCTCAGGGATAGTCTGTGAAGGCAGCACTAGACGCGGCGGGCTTGGATGGAGAGGGGAGAGTGAACATCCCTGTTGTGGATGAGCCGGCGGATCCCGTGGATGACCCGGAAGATGCCAGTTGATCCGGCTTTAACTTCTTTTCTTCTTCTGTCTACTTTATGCATGATTTGTATAGATCATAGGAGATTCAGGCACTTGACGTGTCTTAGTTTTTTATGTAATCTCCTTTTGACTCAATGAAGATTTCAACTTTTCTTCTTTTGCAGCATTATGCCCTTTATCTGTTTCTTCAAGTCTCAACTTAGAAGTTAAGAATATTATATGATAATAAATAATCATCATAAAATAATGAACCATATAGGATAATTATAAGATGCAAGACCGACTACCGTTTGAGGGGAGGTATATCTCCCTGGCGGACCTTTAGAAGTTGATAGTCGGCCAGTTGACGGTGTGAACGGTTCTGATTCCTGCACAGTCATATGGGAGTTACCCATTTTACGGGGTTAAGGGTGTGATCTCCCGGAATCCTCGCAACTCCTCGGGATAGGCCCAGACCTACGGCTCTGTGGCCGGTTGTGATCTCCAATCCTTCGGTCATTTGTCTTCTTTCATCTTGAGGATCATTCCCATACCTTCACTTTGATCATTGGAGTCCTAGTTTGGAAGATAAGTGAAGGTGGCGCCCTGGTATTATCTGACCAACCCTCGCCTCAGGTTGTCCCAACTTAGCTGACGTCCTGTCTTTCCTGAAGGTGTCGCCACGGGCAATCCCAACGTCTCAGATGTTTCCAGTTGTTTTGTGCTCCATGTACTAACTGAATTCGGTTGAGCTAATTGGAGAGAGGGTGTCAGAATAGTACAACTGAATTTGGACTATTCCTGATTCCCTCTTGACACTTGGCAATTCCATAAATTATTGTAATTTTTTTTATTACCGATATTCAACCTATATATAGGCATGAGAATGTAATTGTAAGGATATCGATGAATTGAATGACGGTTTAACCTAAGTCTGATTTCCTCCTTTATCTATCTCCTCGCTTTGTCTTTTTCGATCCCCAATTCTTTTTCACTTTCTGCTAACTCTAATTTCATCTGCTTCGTCAGATCTCTAATCCCCCTTCACTTGTTCCTTAATCCCAACTCTATCAATTTCACTTTCCCTTTACCAACTCTATCAATCTCACCTTCCCTTTATCAGAGCACATTGTTCATATCCTGTTACTGTTACATTGAGTTATACAACAATCATTGTGGCAGCCCCACTTTTTTTCACTCAATAAATCACTTTAGATTTTTGATATTTTAGTAGAGTTGTTATTGAAATAGGGCATCCACTCTCCACTCTCCACTCTCCAGAGCGAAATCCTCAAACGTCTTCGAAGATTCAAATCCGCCGTGCCATTCACCAATTTGGGCGACATTTTCATCGGCCGACGAGGTACGCTCAACCCATCATCAGACTCCAAAATTTTTTCTCTGTCTGTATCCCTCATCTCATACTCGAAATTGATTGATAATTCCATGTTATATATATTCATATTTATTTTGCTTATAATGAGAAATCTTCAGTATTCCCCCTTTTACACTTCACTCCAAATTTTTCATACCTTCATGAGTTGTAATTTGTTAGTTTTCCCCAATTTTAGTTTAGGGTTTCAGTTTGTGAGTACTATACGGAATAACGACGACTGAAGGTCACCATCAACTTCCAATGCAACCGGTTGATTAATTTCATATTCAATGATCAACTACTTCTTCATTGATAAAAAAAAAAAGTACTACTACTTGTAGTTTCTTAGTACAATTTCCCACACCCTTGATAATACCGTAGGGATTTGCATGCATATATGTATATATATATATATACACATAGTAAGTACACTTACTACTTCTGTTGACGATTTGGCAGGCAACATTGGCGAAAATTACTATGGATCGGCTTAGTAGTTTATCCGATAATGTATTAGCCCACATTCTGTCGTTTCTTGATATTCAATCCGCTGTTCGGACCAGTGTTTTGTCGAGAAGGCGGAAGTACCTGTACACGTTCGCAACCAGTCTTGATTTTGGTAGTTTTCCAATTCAATTATGGAACAGATGTATTGTCAACAGAGTTTTGTTGCTGCACAAGGTTGACATAAAGAAATTCAACCTGTCGATACCTTACTTTCAACACTATGATGTTGATATGGACAATTCCCTTGTAAAATCATGGATAGCTTTTGCTTTATCTCGGGGAGTCGAGGAGCTCAAACTTTGTATTAAAGACGAGTATGATTGGGCTCCTCGTAGTCTTTTCATCTCTCAAACACTAGTCTTCTTCAATTTAACAGGTGGTAGTTTCGGAACCTTTGTGAGAATTCCTTCTTCAGTGTGGCTTCCAAATCTGAAGATTCTTCATCTGACAGAAATCCGGCTGTTGGATTCCAGCTCTATGACAAGGCTCTTCGCTGGTTGCCCGTTGCTTTAAAATTTGTCTTTAGAATCGTGTATTTGGGAGGATGGACAAATTTATACTATTCGTGCACCCATGCTAAGGCATCTATGGTTTAAAACAGTTGTTGTAGAAGATATCTACAGTCCTACATCAACGATAAAGACAAAGTTTGAGTTTGACGTACCAAGATTGAAATGCTTCGAGTTTGCTGGAGAAGTTTTAGAGTTATATTGCATTAAAAATGCCACTGCTCTTGGTATTGCTCATATTACGGTTGATGACAAGATCCGCTTGGATTGTATGCTTAGCCTCATTAGAGGTCTTTCTAATGCCGCAACAGTGAAATTATTTGACAGTACATATGGTGAGGTATGTCTTACTTGTTTGTTTTATGTTGAAGACTTACTCATCAGGTAGTACACATATCGATCTAACCATTTTATGTGATTTGTAGGTATCGGAATATGGGCAAATTTCCTATCACTCCCATCCTTTACCTGAGCTCCCTATATTTGGCAGTCTCTTAGAGTTGGAGGTTCGCCATGGTCCACGATATTCGGAGGTTGTTTTACCGCAGATCTTACAACACATGCTATCCAAATCACCTAACCTAGAAACTCTGGTTTTCAAAGTAAGTCCCGGTGTTTTATTAATTGCATCCGCCTATATCCTTCTTAAACATAACAGAAAGATAACACAATGTTGTTGTTACCATTTTAATTGATCCCAAACCGTTGTCATTTGGTTCGGTGCAGGGATTTCCATATTGTTATGATAATCTCAGGGAATTTGTTCAATCTCCAATATTCACATGCTCACCAAGCCTCAAGATAATTCACGTGCATGATTTTTCCGGCAATGCTAAGGAGGAGGAAATGGTGATGGGGTTTCTGAGAAAAGCCGTAGGACTACAGGAATTGAAGATTATGAAAAAAAATTATGACTAATGGCAATGACAAACGCAAACGCTGATTGAGCTGCAGGGATTTAATTACATTAGCTATTGCTTTGTTGAATAACTCCTATCCTTGCAACAACAGAGGAAGCGATCGGTACAGTAAAGAAGAAGATTATGGAAAAGCATAAACTAAAGGACTCGACAGTGAAGAACTACCTCTTTCAAGCAATCGGTCGATCAACGAAGCAGAAGTATCAAGGCACAACAAGAGTACTCAAGCGTGCACAACTTGAGGCTCTTGGTAAGGAGTTTGAAGTCCTTCACATGAAGGTGGGGGAATCTGTGGATGAGTATATTATATGGTGAGAAACTGGAGGATAAGACTGAGTTAGATATGATATTTACTCAGATCATCACCGAGGTGTTCTATGTACCTGAGCTGAGTTGAAGAACAACTTACTAAAGCGTAAAAGGAACCTGCAATCTTGATTCGTGGTGCGAAGTGTAAGATATATATATCCTCCTGAGAGAGTGAAATGCCCGCAAACAGAATGTTTGTTTTGCAGGCTAAAGCCTAAAACTCAACCAAGAGCAGCAACTTGTTTCAACACAACCATAGACGACTTGACCGATCTTTGTATTGTTAGCTGATTTTTTCCGAAGGGTTTTCACGACGGGTTGCCGACGGATTACGTTTTATCGACGGATTCATTAATTAGGTATACCGTATATCTAATTCTTATGTGTATTGTCGACACTGTATTATATTTAGGGGTGTAAACGAGTCGAGCCGAGCCGAATATTTTTATAAACGAGCTAAGCTTGTTTAATTATATCGAGCTCGAGCTCGAGTTGAACCTCGAGCTTGACGAGCTCATTGAGATAAGGTTGGAGTTCGTCTCAGTATGCTCGATAAACAATATATCGAGTTCGAGTTCGGATTTTAATGCAGTTTTTTTTATATTTTTTTACTTTTTATAATATTTAGATAAAATTTTAGATATTTAAATAATACTATTTAATTATATAAATTTATAAAAAAAATTAAAAAATCCGTTAGCGCGTTCGACTTGTTAGACTGAGCTCGAGCTTTTAGAGTTCGAGTTAAGCTTTTCGAGCTTTCTTCAAGTCGAATCATGAGCCGAGCTCGAACTGTATCGTATCATTTATACTGCTAATTAAATTTTATGGAACTATATGAATAGCAATTTAGATGATTTAGTTGCGAGTGGAGGACATTTTAATCTTTTTAACTTCTAAATTGTTTAGTTAGAGGCAAACTTAAAGCTAGAGGAAAGCAATTTGTAACAGTAAATTGAAGGTTTTTTCTTTTCTAATCCGTTACATGAAAATTGAGGTTGCCAGGTCTTTTGACAATTAATGTTTTTTTTTATATGTAGTTGTTAGTATCCTTTTGTTTAATATTCAATGCTAGAGAAAAAAAAAATTATAAATACATTATAAAATTATGATATTGAATATTAAATATTAAATATAATCTCAAGCTAAATAATGTTAAAAGTCAAATTATTTGAGCACAAAAAAGTATCATCAACTAAACAATTGTTTTAGGTATTAATTGTCACTAAACTTTTCTTGTCTTCTAGCATGAAAAACGTTCAAGGTTCAATTGTTAGATTCGCTAATTGAAAACTCCAAAATTGGTAGGTGAGAATTAAATCCTATATAAAAATACATTTCTTTTTTAATGTGGAAATCCTTTTTTTTAATAGTAAAGTGAACTTTTTTGGGTCATTGGATGTACAATTCAAAGGTTAGGATTCAATCTCAAATGAACAGTGCACTATCTCACTATTCACCCACTACTAACAGTACTCAGTCTCAGCCTTTGATCTTCCAAATCCAATGGCCCATAAAAATTCACTTTTACTATTTTAAAGAGGCATGCTTATTTGAAACTCACTGTATAAAAATATTACCTTAAAAACTTAGGACACAAGTAAATACTTATAGTGTTGGCAGATACCCGATGCCTTGAACTTTGCCAGTCCCTGCAATTTAACCAACCCAACTTGATCCATGTGCTATCGAGCTAACACTATTTTTAAGATATGTGTTTATTATGGAGAAGTCACGAACCCTGCCAATTCAAACACCACCTTCAATCTGAAATTATCTCCTCCATCAAATCAGTAACTAGCAGATTGCCTTTGGTTATTGCAACAATAGTTGCTATAGTAACTGTGAAACAAATTGTAGTGGTGCAGATGGGATTTGGATCACTATTGTGGAATTGATGGGTGAATGGATGAATGTGATAAATGGGTTTGATGAATGTAGCAGTGAAATTTGGGAAAGAACAGGAGAGAGGAGATGTGGGTGTCGGTGAAATTGGGTGAAATTGATTGGGTGAGATGGAATGGGAGATATGATCACGAAATAGAAATTGAATCAACCAATTCGGAACTAGGATGAATCAATGAAATGAGAAATTTAATCAACTGAAGTTAGATTCTCAGCTACCAATTAATATGAAACTCGCAAGGGAACTAATCTCAACCTTGGCCTAGAAACTCTACGGTGATCCTTTGCAAATCCCAATAGATCGATAATTTTGACAAAAGATCCTTAACCATTACATTCATTGCCTATATATAGACAAAATTAAGGAAATTAAAGAAAATAAGGAAAATCAGAAATGTGGGATCAATGTCAGAGAATAATCCAAATTGTAACCAACTCTCTCAAATCCTTACATGTGGCAAGTGGTCCCAAATCCAAAATATTCTTCTGACAAGCCGCCATTCGTGGGAATAGAAGATTTACTAATGCTGACACGTCTGGCAAATGACTGTGATGCACGACTGGTAAAGTCTGTCCGAGATGGAAGAGGCTCAGAACTCCCGTCTCTCTACAAAGGCAAGGCCAACGTCTGGCTAGCATCGCGAAGGCAAGAGTACCAATGTCTGGCTGGCCTTGGGTGCCCGTTTGAGAAGGTCGCGTCTGAGTGGGGCTTCATAGTCATACCGGATCCGGGTATGCCCAACTTACGTCTGGCCTAGTGAGAGGTCACGTCTGGATTATTACTCCCTAACCAGACGGTCTTATCGTCTAGGTTATTACAACTCCCCACCTCTTCAAATGTTCATTATCCTCAAGGAACGAAGTCGGGAAATTGTTTGAGAATGAGAGCTTCGTCTTCCCAGGTGGATGACTCGAGGGCTAAGTTGGACCATTCAACAAGCAACTGATCCACTTCCTTCTTTTTCCTCAAAATTGTACGTCTGTCTAGGACGGTGATTAGTTCCACTACCATCTGGCCGTCTGATCCAACAGTCGGAGGCAAGGGTGAAGGATTCGGTGCATCTTCATAATTCTTCTTTAGCAATAAGACGTGGAAGGTGGGATGAATGAGTGAGTCTGCAGGCAAAGTCAGTCGGTAGGCAACGACTGATATCTTCTCCAGTTCTCCTCTATGGGAAATGGGCCGAAATATCTGGGCGAGAGCTTAAGGTTTTTCCTCAAGACAACACTGGATTGTCGGTAGGGTTGAAGCTTAAGAAACACCAAGTCTCCAACTTCGAACTCTCTCTCCGTCCGATGCTAAGCAGTATATTTCTCATTTCTCTCCTGAGACAACTTAAAATTAGTCTTGAGCTTTTCGGCCAACCGTCTCCTGTCCTCTATCATCTCTTGTAAGGATGTGATTGATATATTAAGATTTTTTAGCTTTTTTTTAACGTGAAGGGTGAGAGTACTATGTAATAATTATTTGAGTAAGAATAAAAAATAGAGGACAAATAGTAAGAGTGTTATATAATTATTAGAGAGAAACTCAATAACAAGTTCTAGGGATAGAGTTTTAGATTAAGGACGATGGAAGTTTGAAAATTTTTAATGTGTGAATAGTGAAAGTATTATGTAATGAGGGATAATTTTTTTTTGTACCAATAGTGATGCTCATATAGTTTAGGATTGGGTTTGTAAAAAGTACTAGAGATTGTAATGAGCATTATATTTATATATATTACTTTCATACAATCCTCCTTTGAACTAGTTAAATATGATATAATATTGATAATACCATGATATATATAATATCAAGTAGGAGAGTATTGATAATATCATGTGAACTAGGTATTGGTAATACCGTGCCATTATAATTCAAAGTCTCTTTGTATATATTGTGACTATCTTATCCTTCATTGTTATATACTAATCTTATCCTTCATTGTTATATACTAGAGATTATCCATGCCTTCGGCACGATGAGCATTCCACCCCTTGACTGATAAAAATATTAATTATAAAATTATTTTTAACTGATTCAAGGGGTGAAGTGCTCATTCTGTCGAACATTATTATTTTTTTCTTATATCTTCTCTCTTCTCCTTCTCTCTCTACTTCCTCTCTCTCTTCTTCCTCTCTCTTCCACATGGGTCAACTTGATATCCATGTGGGACATAAATTGGTTTCAATTTCAAACCCCAACCTCATTTATAATATAGATAATAATAATACTTATTGTAATTATTATTATTAATATAAAATTATTATATGTAATTATTGTAATAATTATTATGTATAATTATTATTGTAAATGTATTTATTAATATATAATTATGATAAATAATTATTATTATAAAATTTTCAATTAAGGACAAAATAAAAAATATCAGTATAATACTATCTATCTCAAGGTTCAATCACAAACAATCATATAGTTTTTTTAAAATTATATTTCTCCTTGTCGATTCAATCTTCTTATAAATCCTATCTCAATTGTTTTACAATAATCACATCTTATTAGTCTCATATAATCCAACGCAAGTACTATCAAATTTTATTTCTTTTTTATATTTTACAATTATATTCCTATCAGGAAAGGATCGAAATCTAACCCGGGATTGCCTCTTCGCTTAAGTCAATTGATTAGTAGAAAATGCTAAGGTTCATAAATGAATGAGAGTCACATTGCGTATTTAATGCTTACATTTGTGTTTAGAGAATGTAAGTATTTATAATCAACTATCTTTGATCACTTGTTGGATATTGGTTGTCCCTGTTGATAACAACACAAAAACTCAACTCAACATAAAGTCCAACATTAGTGTCAAGAACTCAATAGTAATACATCTTAAATATAGCGCTCATCCCAATAAACAAGATAAAGAAACAGACAACTTATTAGATAACTTGACATGCAGTCTGACATGCAGCTTTTTATGATTTGGGCTGATAAAATTAAATGGGTCGAATAAATAGTAAGGATACCAATAAATCGATCTGGCGACCTATTTCTAGCAGACGTAAGGCCGACATTCACCACTCAAGTTGCTGAAATTAATTGTTGATAAATACATATATATTCATTGTAAAATGTATATATTAATAACATTTTCGACCTTCAACTACTCCTGGGCTAAGGCTATTAAAGTCTGGGCTTTAGGCCCCAAAAATATGGAAAAAATTAGAGCCCTCCAACTATCGACAATTCGACATTTGTATCACAAAATACGTGGATTGCTGGTCGAATTCTTTTGACTATACCTATGATTGTTGCTTCAGGAGACAAAAGATTTTCAAAGACAAAGTTGATCAAATCTTACGTTCCATCAACCATGTCACAAGAAAGGATGAATGGATATTTGACTATACTATCAATTGAGAAAGAAATGGTGGATGAGTTAGATTGTATAAGTTTAATTACCATTTTTACAGTAAAAAATGCTAGAAAAGTTGTGTTTAAATGATACTTTGCGATAATTCGTGTTTTTTATATAATATTTTTGGACAAGGCAGTTGTTTATTAACAAGTTTTCCCGCCTCTTTTGTTATTTTGCATTCGATTGATCAAATGTTGTTAGTTTTATAATTTTGCATTTTATTATTTTTTATTTTGTTGTTTTGATGATAAGATATTTTTGCATTGGTTTTTTTTGTTGATATTTTGTTAAAAATAATTAAGGGTCTCATTCTTATAATTCGTCTTGGACCCCGAGCATGTCAGGGCCTGCCCTGTTTAGTTGCTTTGGATTTTCCTTCAAACTTGCTAGGAGATAATATCAG
Source organism: Dionaea muscipula (assembly GCA_028571145.1). Lineage (NCBI taxonomy): Eukaryota > Viridiplantae > Streptophyta > Magnoliopsida > Caryophyllales > Droseraceae > Dionaea > Dionaea muscipula. Next base: position 415 of record JAOWBR010182748.1, on the reverse strand, counting down.
GGATGCCTCTGTGACTTTTTGATAATTTGTTACTTATATAGTTTACGATCGTAATCAATTCGCACAAAAAGATAGCGAAACTTTTAATGGTTTATCACCTACGAAAACAAGTTGTCATGCAGGTAGGTCGCCGAGTCTGTTAATTGGTATCCCTACCACCTTGAGCTTGGCAGTTGATCCGCATGCTGTCCAGCTAAATAGCTAATACGATCCGTGAAATACATGCCGAACTTGCTTGATTCTGGGTCTTCTTAAAATTGCCGTTGAACTGGACTTATCTGTCCTATTATATATATACTAGGATTTATCCGTGCCTTCGATATGATGAATACTACACCCCTTAAATCAGTTAAAAATAATAATAAAAATTATTTTTAACTAATTCAAAAAAATAGAATATTTATCGTACCGAAAC
>JAOWBR010182715.1:0-10612 GCA_028571145.1 Dionaea muscipula | reverse complement strand
GCAGTTTCCACCCCAAAACAGCTGCACCTCCCTCTCCCTTTAAGCTATCATTGTCTCAACAATCACCGGAACATGAGCCACTGAAACAGATGGAGAACAGGGGCCTACTGGGACGAACAACGGGCAGTCGCATGTCCAAAGACACTACAAACCTCATACCTAGTTGGATACCAATCAAACTTTACTTGTACTAAACTAGCAGTAGACCCATGCTTCAAAGTGATCTCACGTCGGCAAGGCAACGAAGCATCAACCTGGTTATATGCTTATCCATGTAGAGCGGTCGGCCCACAGCACTAGCTATTTTACTAAGTCCCTTTGAATTTCAGAATTCCATAATTCCAAAGGAACATTATAAAAACTAGTCCACATCGGAATCTTGGATAAAGTCTCTTTAGTAAAAGGCATTTCCCGTTCCCATCTACGCAACAAAAAGAGTTTACCCCCAACAAACCACGATCCCCGCTCCTAGATCTCATCCCTCCCATCAACTCCGGAGAACCGGAATAAGAAGAAGTCATTATCCATGGACAAAATATCAATTAAACCATTACACCGCCACATACTCAAAGTCTTAGACCTCACTAACCTAAATGGCATCGAACCTTGAAGGAAATGACCAACAAAGTATAAGCTCCAATCATCCACAGTACTGTCATCCCTGATCAACTGAACAAAGACCCCGTCGTCTGTCACACATTGAGGGACATACTCTAATTGGGCATCAGATCGCCTAGCTCTTCCCGTAACATCTGAAAACGATCGGATCTCCGAAGATCGATTGCCCATCAATCCCGACTCGGTTCTCGAACCACCCGCCACTTCCCCGGCAGCCTGTCCCCCATCTTCTGGCCAAACCACCGCCTGCCCGTTGCTTCCAACACCTCCCACCGCGGCTCCAACCACCAACCATCCACCATCGTCACCAACTTACCTCCCTTCATGTCTTAGTTGTCTGCCACCTCCCAAACGACCATCAACTCCCAAAGAACCAGCCCACTGTCACCGAACTTCAGTCGAATGTGCCCAGCAACCTTAACAGAACGAAGCTGACAGTTGCCTTCAAACTTCTCCAACTCCCCCCCCCCCCCACTCTCCCCTTTTGGAATCCATGTCGACATATGCAGCAACTTGATCTTCAACCCCCGGCTCATCGGAAGACTGGACACCATCCGAGACAATCCGAGACAACTCCAACTGGAATAAGGCTACGGTAACCTTGGAAGGACAAGCCACCGGAGAGACCTCACCGTCTTCCAACCCCTCGTCGTCCCCTACCTCCTCCTCCCCAATCGGATTCAGTAGGTTCATGGACACTGGAATCACCAAATCCCATCCCATTGACTGAAATCAAACCATCCACCCTTGGCATTGTCAACCTCGAACCATCCGACGATGGCAACTCATCGTCCGCTAGGACAACCTCTACATCACCAACCTCACCCTCTTCATCTTCCTCGATCTCGTCCTCAATCGGTGACAAAAGTCCGGATGGAAGCATCTCCTCCCCTGTCTTCCCCACACTAGATTTGAGATTTGAAACGAGAACGCCAAACACCACAAGAAAAATCCCGAGCACATTGTCACCTGACATCGAGTCTTGCATTGTTGACGTCCTAGACACTCGTCAGGAAGGCTTGGTGTCCAAGCCATTGCCCTCCTCTAAACCCATCACCTTCACATTCGCTCGACGTTCCCGGTCAGCAGTAGATCTTTCGGTCCTTGCCATCACGATTGGCCACTGTCGGAGCAAGCTCCGACGCTCCTCGCTCTGGCACCTGTAAGTTCGCCGTAGCCCTACTGGGGCCAGAACCAACGTAGACGTGTGGACAACAGATTGAGGTGGCGGCAGAAAAGGGCAGGGTTGTGTTTTAGAGAGAGTTAAGAGAGAAAAATAAAACGAACTCAATACTATTTTTTAGTTATGAACAGTGACAATCTACTATAATTTATCAATGTTACTTTGGTGCTTTCATGTTATATTTTAGCATTCCAGTTTTTCTATGAGCAAATGCTATATTTTAGCAAATATTATATCCAATGCTATATTTGATATTAGTTTCAGCATTGACAAAATTTACCGTGAGCAAATGCATGCGTTGGAGTGATTTTTACAAACATGCCACCAAAATATAGCAATAGCAGAGCAAAATTTTTCTGCATTTAAAGCATGTCCAATAGCAAATTGCCATTATTAAAATATGGCAATTCGAGTAAAAATAAAGAGGCCAATAGCTTGTTATTTTCCATCAAAAAAATGGGTATTGTCATTTTTTCATCCATTCTCAAATGAAAATAGATGGACAAATGACTCATTCATTTTGATCTTAGAGTAGAATAAGAATTATTTAAAAAAATATCCAAAAAATGACTATACACTATAGTTCCGTTTGATAATTGTGTTGGATGGATTAGTAAGAAGATGTGTTCATAAAAAGATTGAGATAAAGATTGATAAAAAGGTATAAAGTGGAGAAAAGGCAATATAACTTCTTTTCTTCAAAATGATTTTCATAAATCTAACTTGATTTTTGCTAGGGATCCGGTGACCAATCAAAAGTAAAGTGGAGGATGATTTTTTAAAAAAAAAACCGCATATTTTTTTAAACAATATTATGAAACTGTTTTTTTTTAATGGAGATCCACATAAATTTAATGAAAGAAAAACTATTGGGAGAAGTAAAGTGTTGAAAGTAAAAAAACTTACTTTACAAAAAATTGAGAATTAATTTGAGAAAGTAAATATTAGTTTTTAGAGAAATAAAATAATACTTAGAGAGAAAAAACTTCAATTTATTAAGACCAAAAAGAAGCTCAAAACTAAATATTAGTTTCATTATCCGTTAATAAAATCTCCAACAATCAAGATCACGAGAAATTAAAGGAAGAAACAGAAAGAAGGAAAAAAAAAAAAAGAGGAAGGGGAATCCGAGAGTAAAATTGAGCAATTTCTGGGCTCCAAAATTAGACTATTTAGAAAAGATTTTTAAAGTAAAATTGGAAGTTTTTTTTGGTCCTAAAATTTTGACAAATTTCTAAAAAGATTTTGAGGAAATAAAGCGGGGCTATTGGGCCCAAAATTAAGTGGTCTTCCTATTAGAGCTGAGCCTAGATTTGGCCTCGCTTCCACAACATACTCCTGCTACAGATCCAGTCCTTGATAACACAAGGATGAGGTTTGGTTTACTTTGAAGATGGTATGGTTTTCACATTAATGCCTTGAGTACCAAGGGGACCTCTTATGCTTCAATAATGCTAATTCACATCAATTCTAGTAAAAATTATTGAAAATATGATAGGATCAAATCCCTAAAGGTAAAGGTCTCACTATTTCTAATATGGTAATTGAGTCTAGAATTTAGTCCCAGGGTAGAATGGTAGATTCACAGGTTTGGGGGAGATTCACGAATATTGATCATATTGATTGATGGATCAAATAGCCTCATTCATCTTTCACCTAGGAAGTGCAACTGCTGTGAGGCAGCTTGATGCACCTTGAGGACAACAAAGCGACAAATTTACTAAAAGAAGCAACAAACTCAAATCATGGAAACTGTTAGGAAGCAAAGGCAGAACTGAGGGCGCCCAACTTGCACTCACAGGACTGCCCACAAATAGCTTTACAAGAAAGTGTTGAGCATCATCTTTACCCCGAAACTTAATTTGTTATGAACTAACATAACTTATATGCTATTACAATTGCTGCTTTATGTAGGTTGTTGGATCCGTGGGTGGATTGGGGGTTGGTTGGTTCCCACAGATTGGGGGGTACAGAACTAAATTATTTTCATTTGGAATAAACAGCTTCTGTAAGATATCTATTTTTGTCCAAGGGATCGGTCATTTGAAGATAGTAAAATCATCATTTTACCAAGGTGTGCAGAAAAACCTGAAACAACCACCACAGCCTCAACATACAGAACTAACTCAAAGATACACTATGCTGTAAGTTGAAGTAAGATGGCATAATCCATCCCGTTACCTGCTACATGGCACCAAAAACACCACAAGAACCCTTACGCAGCAACTTTCTTTGATGTAACAGAGTTAACGATCGTTGCAAATTCAGGGCCCTGCATTGAAGCAAGTCCGTGGAAATAAGCTACTTTTTAACTCTAAGTCATCATGAAGCAGAATTTAGAAATATTACACTTCCACAGGTCAAGGGGCTTTCACTTCTTTTTCTTTTTTTTTTTTTCCTGTTTTTGGGACAGGGACAGGGACAGGGGCAGGAGGGGGGAGGTGGGTCGGTGAGTTGCAACATGAATCTGCATTCATGAGCGCACTCTTCTTTGCAAGATGAGGCTTGTTCAGTCTACTCGAACCACATACTGTAATTGAAGATATTTACTATTTTCTATCTTATGCAATGATATCCAAAATTCCCATCAACTCAAGGTCCCAATATTATATAAAACCATTTCCCTAAATCATGACTAGAACCAAATTCACTTAAGATGAACAACAAATACTACATTTGCATGCAGAGCCAACTTTTGAACTCAAGTTCATTGTTGAACTGTCAGAAGAGACTAGAGTAATGATCAACAGATTAGTAGACAACACAACCTACTAAAGATAAAAGCCTCAGCTAAATAGGTACAACTATACTGAGGGAATTAAGGACTTCACCAATTCTTGATCCTATAGCATCAATTTGTAGTGCTTTCTTATAGTCTGTCTATCACTATTCATGGTACTAAAAGAATCAAAGGAAGTCATCATATAATACATGCACTGCTGATGCAGCTTCAAAGGAATTTATTTTAGCAGGACCAAGATCAGACCCGAACTGAACCCGAATCGGGCCGGTTTTTTTCTGACTCGGACCGCCCGCCCTGTTCACATTTTGCAAACTTTTCGACCCGTCCTGCCCCATTTGGACCCGGTCCGGGTTGGACCCGCAGGTCCTGGACCTAAATGTCCACCCCTATCCTTCCCCAACCCAGCAACACAATTGTCTAAAAGTGTCAGGTGTAGGCATGAATACTGTTTGGATTCTCCAAGGAAAGAAGCAAAACTACTTGAGTATAGAAGAATAGTTAATGGTAGTGAGTTTTAAAGTATGAAAATTTTGAAGAATATCATGTACAGAAATATGCCCAGATGGGCATTATAAATTATGTTAAGGTAGTAAAAGATGTTTGCTCTTTTCTCTGTAAAATTGAAAATTCACATGGTAGCCATTTCCATAAACAGTGAAATAGCATAGATCTCACCTTCAAGGAAGCACCCCCAACGAGAAATCCATCTATATCCTCTTGTTTTGCAAGCTCAGCACTGTTGCTTCCATTTACAGACCCTGTACACAATTTCAGCAAATGACAGCTCACGATTAGTCTTTCCAGAACAACAACTAGTCCTCTAACTAATATAGACCAGAAGCATGAGTATAGAAAAAGACTCAAGGTAGATGAAATCAACAAGCTAAGAGATTCACAAAATCAACAAGCAACTTGGGGCATAACTGTCGGCTTAGGTTTTATGACAAAAAGGAAGGTTAAATAAGCTATTGAAATTGCCACAAGTTGTCATTTGATGTCACTGTTGTATGGGACCATTGTTAAGTACACAGAGTAGCATACTAAATTACCAGAATGCTTGTCGATTGAATTATGATATGGATAACCCCCATAAACAACTGATGATTCTTCTCGTTAGCATATATAATATCATTTCTTCTTCCAACTTAAAGTTTCACAAAGTTGAACACCAAATGGTGTTTATTAAACACAAGGGCGTGCTATCTTCCAGAAGAAGGTTGTAAAAGGCATATCAATAACTACTGAAAGAACAATTATCCACTTTTTATGATACTCCTAATCTACCAGCTATGCGATATCGAGCTTCCAAATGGCTCTCTACGATTTTTTTTTGGGAGGGGTGGGGTGGGTTTGGAGACAGTTGACTTCCTTAATGGGAAAAAGGACAGAATAACACAAACAGTAGGTTGAAATACCTCCATAAATAATACGCGTTTTAGAAGCAACGTCAGCGGAAATGTTACTCTTAAGCCAATCACGAACAGCAACATGTACTTCCTGGGCCTGCTGAGGGGTTGCTACTTTACCCGTTCCAATAGCCCATACAGGTTCATAAGCAATTACCACATTATCCCAGCTGGGCACCACATCTAACACATTCACATTCGATAGCATTTAAGTTATATGTTCAAAAATAATAAACAGCCAACTATTTCCACCAAAAAGGGGAAGAGAGAGAAAGAGAGAGAGAGTTCGCCTGCGAAAGCCTTCAATTGCTGGAAACAGACATCAAATGTTTTTCCTGCTTCCCTTTCTGAAAGTAATTCCCCAATGCATGCTATTACTCCAACACCTTGACTCAGAGCATATGCAGCCTTTTTCCCTATGAACTGAATGAACCGCAGTAAGACTAAAGAGGGTAAAAGTCCTGCCAATAGATCTCAAAAATCTCATCAACAGTTTACCTCATCATCTTCCTTAATAATATGTCTGCGCTCAGAATGCCCAAGAATAACCCACTGGCATCCCAAATCCTTCAGTTGCTCAACACTGAAAAGAAGAGATAAAAAGCTCACACAAGAACACACATTGATGTTGGCATCAGCAACTCGATAAACCGGTGCAACACTAAGCATCTCAGGCAGAGGAATGGAGGAAGAAGTGACCCCATGATGGTGAAAACAAAGGACGGGGCTACAATCTTCACGGAGCCATCATTGGCTACAATCTTCAGTCACAGAATAACCGATTCTCAAGGCAAAACTACTTCATGGAACCACCACACAACAAAGTGAAGCAAATTGTCAATGATGAAGCTACTTGGCGCCAAATAGTGGCCAACCGCACTTACCAAACCAGGCTCATCTTGCTAGTTCATATGACTAGAACCTTCTTCCTATCAGAATCTTCAATCATTCTGAAGAAGTTTCTCCAGGGAGTGTGGCACAGAGATCTTCAAAAATCAATTTACAATAGCAGAATGCAAGATCTTTAGTAAGACGATGTTTCTTGAGATACTGGGAAAATAAATACCCCCTTAATGGGCTATTAATGATGCATGACGAACATATTATACCACTACGGTCTATTGATGCATGATATCCATTTGCATGAACTGTATTTTCAAGAACATGCCACACTTTCAGACTACATTTTGGACAAAGGAAACAGTAGTCAGAATCATTTTCCCACTTTAAAGTTTCAGGGAGAACCTCTACTTGGAGTTTCTATTTCATACATGCTTTGTGAAGTGAAGGCATTCTCTTGATTACTTTTAATAAGCATAATAACTAATATTAGTAAAACAAAAAAAATAATGTCTTGATATATATACAAATGGAAACGGTAGCTCCAGCATAACATGCATGAAGAAGACCAACTGCATCACCTATCAAAATTTTGCTGAAACTACAAGGAACATTTCATGGCACAAGTACAGCATAGGAAAGTCAACACAAAGATAATCATTCAACAAGCATAAGTCATTTCATGGAGTACAAAATGAATACCCACCTGATCTCACCAGTAAAAGCCCCACCCTTTCCAATCCAACAATTTTGGGCAGAGACATCTATCCGGCTGGTTAAAGAGCCCTTCACTTGATCAATGTAAAGGAAGGGAGGTGCAACAACAACATCTGCAGTATACATTCATAAATAACATAAGAATTTGAACCTAGGTAGAAAAAGTCACCCAAAAAGTCTTCCTTTGTTTCTTCATTAGACAGCATAACAATAAAGTTTGGAACATTTTTTTTGTCCCTGGTTAACACTTTTCCTCATCCACCTACCCTTTAAATCAATCTCTAGCACTTCAAGAAATTCTTAATTGTAGATTTTTCTTGACTTTTGTTGGCGTCTTTGCTCAACTTGGAAAACAAGTCAAATAAATGTTCATCATTTTTTATGCCCATATACAGAAAAAAAAAATACATAAGGCATAGGAAAAATCCCAAGTTTTGTATGATATTAAGATATCATGCAGATAGGCAAGGGGTGGTTCAATCATCCAAGCAAGAATAGAAAAGGCCACGTCCAAGGACAAATAATTCAAAGTTCTAAAAAGCGCTAGGCGCTAATCGGATGGTCAAGGGGGGCCATCGCCTAGAAGAATTAATCGAAGATTAATCGGGACCTAGAGATTAGGGGATTTTTTATTTTTTAATAATATTTTTCCTCCTGTCCTTTAAAACCTGACTAAGTAGAATAAAAAAATAAATAAATATAATCCACAAAGCGCAAATGTCCAATAATATCTATTATATAAAGCATAAGGCAATTCGAAATGTGTTTAGATAAAATGTGTTGAGATATTTTAGGCCGTCGATTGAGGAAAAAGGGTGGGAAAAAATCTTAATCGTTGGATCAAAAAAGGGCAAGTTGAGTAATAAAGTAGGATGAGTAATAAAGTGGGGTAAGATGAGTAATAAAGTAAGTGAATAATAAAGTAAAGTGAGATAAGGAAAGAGTTGGTAATAAAGTGGGTAATAAAGTGGGGTGAAATTAGTAATAAAGTAGGATAAAGTTGATAATAAAGTGGGGTGGAGTAAAGATATTTTTTTATAATATTAATATTTATAATAAAAGTTATTTTTTAAAAAATATATTTAATAAAAAATCTATAATATTATAGTCGGATCTTTGAAAATGTTGAGGTGATCCAAATAAGAATAATAGAATATAATAATTTTGAATTTTTATTATTATTTTATGATTTTTAATTTTACTTTTTTGTTGATTTTTGGAAGATTTGCTAACGTATATTTTTTGATGATTTTTATTTTAAGTGAGTGGAGTGCTTATCGTGCCGAAGGCACGGGTAACCACTAGTAATATAAAAAAAAGAAATGTAATTAAATAAGTAGGATATCTATTTAATGAGCTTTACATTATTGTGGTTTCCTTTCTTTGTATTTTTCTTTTTTTAAAAAAACTTTTGCTAGCTTTATATTATTCTCCAAAAGTGGAATGAAAATTATCGCAAATATCATGATATTTAACGAAATATTACGATATTTCATGAAAAAATGTGACTATATCTTGCAATATTATGTCATATTCAGTATCTATGAAAATATCCTTATTATATCGCATAATTGAGAAATTGCGAACAATATTGCGTGTTAGATAGCCGATAACCAGCACACTATATAGTCTATATTTGTCGGATTGCGTGCGCACATATTCCGCGGATCTCGTGTGCACTTCCCGGGAAGAGGTCATGAAAATGATGATGATCCTATCTGCTTTTGATCTTATGGCTAACATTCTCATGATCTCATCAATCCTTTTTGCAACATCACACCAAAACACTTAAAATAATGTTTCTTAAGTAGACTTTTAGTTCTCACGACAATACCATGATTTTTGGCACCACTTTGGCAGAGACCACAATATATATTCTGTGTTGGTCCTATATGCTCCTCTTTAATTGATGCCACATAATAGCAGCATTTTCCGCTAGTTAGTTCACACACTTCAAGTAGCTGAAGTTAATTTGTGTTTTTGGTTTGGTTTGGTTTAATTATGTATGGTTGATATCTCCCCATTTTCAGCTTAATCATATCCTTAGATCAGGAGACCTTGTGAAGAAGAATGATGCAAGATTAGGAAAACATGAAGATACTGCTAAGGAAGAAGTTCTGACAAATGATTTGTACCTTGATCACGGCTTTACCCGTCCAAAGGTATGTTGAATGCTTCAGCCTAAGGTGTATGAATTTTACTGTGAATTTGGTTTGAACTGACTGCAAGTCTGCAACTGCTTTCGCCAAAGCGTATTGCCCATAAGTAAGCACAATGTACAATCAACTGTTTAGAAGTTTTTCGAGTCATTTATTTCCTTTGTGTTTTTCCTCCTATCATTGTGTTTTTTGTACTTGCCACCGTACTTAATTGGAGTCATATGTTCATGGTAGGAAACAAATGCCTTTTATGCACTATGAAATTACTAAACCCTGAGGGATGATTAGTGAGAATTACTCTCGTATGAACTGTTGCATGACACTGGATTAGAAAAGAGATGCAGGCCCTAGAAGTTATTGGTTACTTCTATCGTGGTGTTTTGGAGTGATTAATCAACTTCCTACTTTCCTCCTGTAGGAAACAAATATTCTATATGTAATATCTCGGGGGTCGTTGTGTAAGCACTTGTGATGTGCTTCAAGTTGTGTTCCTTTCCTTGTTTCTTGTGTGCACTGACAATCTGAGCTCACTATAATCTTCTTTTGGCGGTAACTTGCAACTGTTTAACTTTACCCAGCAGATGTGGTGTTTGGATGATCCTATACGTGGATTACTTTGATTGCTTTTATTTTTGTAGCTCAAATGGAAATGATGTATAGCAGATGTGATTCTGGAGTCAACTAAAGAGTTTGAATAAGTTTCAGCCAGCCATATTTTTTGTGATGGACAACGCGTCTTTCTCTCTTTGGAATTAAAGGAGGCTTGTTTTGACGAAGAGAAGGATCACAACCATATTTGTTCCTTGTTGGATAATGACATAGATGACAGGCCTTAACAAAATGGTAAGTTGCTCCATCAGTGACCTATTGCTCACGGGCTCGAGGTGTGGAAATGTGTTGGCAGAAGTGTAAGGATAAGGGTGCATACATGTGCACCCCCCCCCCC
>JAOWBR010182704.1:0-10613 GCA_028571145.1 Dionaea muscipula | reverse complement strand
CGAATGATATCCTTTTTGGAAATCTTCACAAGTGTATGCATGGAAATGTGTCCAAGCCTTCTATGCCACAACCATGGATCATCATTATGTGCAATAAGACATTTAATCTTCTGATATTCTAACTCATCAAATGAAATGACATAAATGTTGCCTTTTCTTTTTCCTTTGAAAATGACACAATCAGAAGTGGGGTCAATAACTTCACACAAGTTAGCTTTAAACTTCACTTTATAACCTTTATCACATAGTTAACTTATGCTCAAAAGATTATATTTTAGTCCATCAACATAATAAACATCTGTTATGCATAGGGATCGATTCTTACCAATCGTCCCTTTACCTTCAATGATTGCTTTGTTGTTATCTCCAAATGTAACTGTACCGCCGTCAAATTTTTCAAAGGTTATGAACAAATCTTTGTTGCCCGTCATATGTCGTGAACATCCGCTGTCTAGAAACCATCTATGTTGCTTGGTTTTAGTAGCATGTTCCTGCACACAAAAATTAGAATAAAATTTTTGGTACCCATACTATGGGTCCATGTGGGTTAGTAACAGCTGTGTAATGCTGTTTTAAAACTTCCTTTGGAATCCATTTTCTAGAAATCATAGATGCTTGCGGGTGTGATCTATGAATGGGTCTATTTTGATCTCTCCTGAAATCATAACGTGGAGAATGTGATTCTCCTCTAGATGAACTGGAATTACTCCTACTTCTTCTAAGAAGAAGAGGAGGATGTACCATAGGAGTGATACGTGAAGAGCTTCCTCTTTCAAACCGAGTCTTATAAATGTAAGGAGGTTTAGAAAACCTTCTTGTGGGTTGATGTTGCTTGGTCTTTAATGGAGATCCAGATGAACTCCCCCTCTCAGAATCAATTGAAACTCCTTCCTTTACTCTGAATGAAAATCTCATAGGTTTAATGCTTCTAAGGTCATTTACTCGATGTTCTAAATCACGTATCTCTTTTTGCAAAACTTTTCTGTTTTCTCTTTCATTTTTCAAGTTGAAGGCGCTCTCATCAAGTTCACATTGTAATGTTAAGTTCACATCCTGTGAATCAATATAAGCAGTCGTCATAGCCTCAAGTTCAAGTTTAAGCTTGCTATTTTCATCATTTACCTCAGTGAGCTTTGCTTTATACCTTTGAACTTTATCAATAAGTCTGTTAATCATATCAATCATATATTCCTCATTATCAGTATTGTAATCAATGGAATCGTCTGAGCTTACCTCGGAGTTTGCCATAACACAAATCTCATCATCATCTATATTGGAACATTCAGATTCACTCCAATTTGCGAGATAGGATCTTTGCCTTTTTTATCTTCCTTTGCGTCTAAGAGCTGGACAATCATCCCTCATATGTCCTGGTTTTTTACAACCAAAGCATATAATCTTGTTGTTCTTTGCAAAAGTCTTTTTCTTTTCAAAGCTTGCATTCTTTTTCTTAAAGTTTGGGTTCTTCTTCCTGTGAAAGAATTTCTTCATCCTTCTTGCTAGCATTGCTATTTCTTCATCTTCAGAATCATCATCACTTGTAGATTTTTCTTCCAAGGTTCCCTTAACAGCAATACACTCTTTGGATTTGGTTTCTTCATCATTGTCCATGTTTTGCATGGCAAGTTCGTGAACACTTAACTTCCCTGTAAGCTGTTCAATACTCATAGTAGTCAAATCGTTAGCTTCTTCAATGGTAGCTTTCAAATGACACCAAGATTTGGGTAAAGACCGAAATAATCTACTGCACTTTTCTTCTTCGGTAAGAATCTTTCCAAGAGAAACAAGATTGTTAGTCAATTTCGTAAACCGAGTGCTCAACTTAGCAATATTTTCATCAGATTTCATTTTGAACATCTCAAATTCATGCACAAGAACATTAAGTCAAGATTTCTTAACTTGATCGGTTCCTTCATGAGCAATTTTTATTTTTGTCCACATCTCATGAGCTGAGATACACGTTTTAATTTTCTTAAATTCTTCAGCATCCATAGCACAGATAAAAACATTTTTTGCTTTAGCATTAGATTGTGCTAATTTCTTTTCTGCTGCAGTGTACGTGCTTCGTGGTTTTGGTGAAGGTGTACCATTTGCATCATTCACAGTAGGTGTAACAAAAGCATTGATCACACATTCATACAAATCAAAGTCATTTGCTTCTATCCAAATAAGCATTCTATCACTCCAATAACTATAGTTTGTGTCATCAAAGAAAGGTGGCTTGCTTGTATACTGCCCTTCTCTTGTCATGATCGTTAGCTTAGGATTTGAAAAATCCGTGGAAAAAGCTAAGCTCTGATACCAATTGTTGGCCCAAAATAAACCAAGAGGGGAGGGGTGAATTAGGATATTCAAGTCTCGATGGAAACCTAAAATCTTTTCGGATCAATCAAACTGTCACCACATGCGTTTTGAAACAAATACACAATTCAGAGATTGCTGCGTGAAAGATATGTTTCAAAACAAAAATTAAAAGATAAGGGAAAGGGATTGACACCACGATTTATACTGGTTTGGCCGAAGCGTACGTCCAGTCCCCGATGCCTTAGCCTCGAGCTTGAATCCTCTAATCTGAAAACAACTCTTGCCTTAACGGTGGCAAGAAAATCATACAAGTTGAAAATCACTCTCTAGTCTTTACCTAACCCCTTAGTAGCCTATTAAGAATACAAACACAAGCCAAGCTTCTTACCACACTAACTCTAGTGCTCATACTCTCTTGCTTTGTTTTGGGTAACCGAGAGAATTTTTCTTAGCTACACTTGTAAAAACATAATTTCAAACGTTTAGAAGCTCGAAGTAATTCAACAACAACAAGGAGATAGAGAGCTTCTTTCTTGAGTATACTATCGTGTGTGTGTTGGAATGAAGGCAACATCATGAATATATAAGCATCCAGAAAGCCTTCAAACTCAAACGGCCAGGAACCAACGAATAAGTCAGCGATGGCTATTATCCAGAGGATAATACTCGTTTCAGAATATTCTGACATTCTCTGCAGATCTTTGACATTCTTTCATCGATCAGTGCAATGACAGTGGATAATAGTCACAATGTCTTAAGGGTAAATGCTAGGTGTCACATAAACAACTAAGATGTAAATAATAACCGAGATATATCATGGGCAAGTAAATCAAATCATCAAATCGGTCATTTTATGCAAGATATGATAATTAAGAGTAAACACGCAAATATCATGATATGAGTAGGTCATGTAAGAACAAATAACGTCAGGAGTAGATTCAAATTCAAATACAAATGAACGATCACATAAATCATGGAAATCCTAATAGATGGACACAAACGGTCATTGGTCAAGTGTTCTGAAACATGGATTCTAGACACATAAGACATCATCACAACCTGTTTAACCTTGGGGATAGTTAAACAGTCTTCTTAACCTAAAAACTTTGTTCAAATGTTAGTATATGAAATCATCACTAAATAGTCATCATCAACCATCAAAACAAGAGCTTATGAACTAAGGAAATCAAATAAAAAACCCAATATGATGGGTCCAACCAAGCCCTAATTTTCTTTCTCTTGTTCACATAAATGTTGCCTCGTTTTTCTTCTGCACAGTGGGCGGTGGAGCAGCCTTACTTTTCTTCTTTGAACGGTGTGGCTATTCACAAAGCAGTCCATGTTTTTTTTTTTGCCTTCCATTTCTCATATTAAATTCCTCCTCTTCTCATTGGCTATAAAAGGGAAGCTCAGGAGCAGAGGAGAGTGCATCCCATCCCATCTCATAACAACAAGAAGCATAAGAATAGCCTCAGCTTCCCACGGTAGAGAGGAAGCAAAACACATAAGGAGAGTGTGTGTGTGGTTGTATAGAGAGTATGAGCTCCAGATCAAGAACCAATTAGGAAGTTTTTTCTGAGAGTTGTAAAATTTTCTATTCTATTTAGTGAGAAATGTGAGGAAATGTAAAGGTATATTTCACTCAATGTTTTACACTGAACTTATAGTGCTGTAACAAACAGATTTGCATGAAGAATTTTAAGAGGAAAATAAATCAAATATTTGTTATGACTGGTCCAAGATTTGAGGGGTCGGTTTGGCCGATATTTGCTGACTGCCGTTGCACGGTGGCTCATCTGCCCTCACATCCCCCATCAAGCACATGGGATCATGAACCATGAGCTTGCTGCGCAATGCAAGAAACCGAGGAATCGGAAGTGACTTCGTGAAGACGTCGGTAAGTTGATCGTGGCCAGAGACGGCAGGAAAGCGAAGTCGACTGGAATGAACATGCTCACGGATGAAATGGACATCAATATCAATATGTTTGGTGCGTCTATGGAAGACGGAATGCTTCGCTAAATGAATGGCACTGACATTGTCACAATAGAGGGTAGAAGCCTCGGCCAGAGAGATGCCTAGCATGCGCAAAAGGTGTACAAACCAGATGACCTCAGTAGCTGTTGCAGCAAGAACGCGATATTCGGCCTCAGAGCTGGATCATGAAACAGTGGGTTGTTTCTTCGAACTCCAGGAAATGAGATTAGGGTCGAGAAACAATGCATACCCCGTTAGCGATCGACGAGTATCCGGGCAACCAGCCCAATCAGCATCAGAGTAGGCCTGGAGAGAGAGAGTAGAGGCAGCAGTGAAATATAGACTAAGATCAATGGTCCCTTTGACATACCGAAAAATTCGCTTCACGGCTTCCATATGACGTACTATAGGTTGATGCATAAACTGACATACGTGATTAACTGCATGGGCTAAGTCGTGCCAGCTAAGGGTGAGATACTGCAGGGAGCCCACCATTTGACGAAATGATGTGGGGTCAGGAAGCAGCGTTGAATCATGTTTGGACATCTGAATTTCGGTGGCCAATGGACTGCGACAGGGCTTAGTATGCTGCAAGTCGAAACGGTGAAGAAGTTGGAGAGCATACTGGGTTTGAGAGAGAAAAAGGCAGTCCTGCTACCGCGACACCTGTAAACTAAGAAACAAGTGAAGAGAACCAAGATCCTTCATGGCAAAAGTAGAGGAGAGGCGACGGATAAGAGCAGCAACCAACGCGGAAGAACTTTTAGTCAATATGAGATTATCAACATACAGTAATAATAATATAGTGTGGTTGTGATGACGCCAGATAAAGAACGAGGGGTCGTGGGGACACCCTATAAAGCCGAGGCTCAACAGAAAATTAGTGAACTTTTGAAACCATGCCCGCGACGCTTGTTTGAGGTCGTATAGGGCCTTATGAAGACGGCACACGTGTGTGGACCGAGCTGGGTCAATAAAGACAACTGGTTGCTAGATGTAAACGGTTTCGTGTAGATCACGGTGCAAGAAAGCATTGGTAACATCTAACTAATGGAGTGGCCAATTGAGACAAACTACAAGGGAGAGAACCAGCCACACTGTGCCTTGTTTCACCACAGGGCTAAATGTCTCCTCAAAATCATAGCCTGGGCGTTGGCTACTAATTTGGCTTTATACCGTTCAATGTTCCCATGGGCATCAAGCTTGAGTCGATAAGCCCACTTTGTTCCAATAACACCCATGGACGAATGAAAGGGAACCAAACTCCAGGTCTGGTTTCATAGAAGAGCATTATACTCAACTTCCATGGCTTTGACCCATTGCGGATCGATGACGGCAATTTTGTAGGTGGTGGGTTCAAGGGGAAGGGTGGGTGGTAGGGGGTGCCGAACGACACTAAAGGTTTTGGGTTTGCGGGTGCCATCACGAGTTCGGATGATCATAGGGTGTTGGTGTTTGTTTATGATGGGGTCGGCCAATGGTGCAACCGGTGGAACAGGTGGTAAAGCAGGTGGAACAAGTGGTGCAACCGGTTGAATAGGTGGTGAAGCAGGTGTTTCAGTTGATGGTGCAATTTATGGAGAAGAAAGTGGTTCGGTGCTGATTGCGGTAGGGGTTTCAATTGTTGAAGTCACTGGAGGGGTGTGGGATGCTGACGTCGCTGGTACAGGATCGGTGCAGCGGTGTCTCGGAAGGGTGGGGTGGTTAGTGTGGGCAGTATCCAGCCGTCGATGAGGGCAACATGGGTTGTTGGGGACCGATTGATGATGAAGGTTGCTTGGAAATTTCTAAATTTGGAATTTAGGTAGAGAAGGGGCTGGCCGTGTGGTTTGTGGTTGAGTAGGAGAAAAAGTGGTTTCATCAAAAGAGACGTAACGAGAAATATACATACGACTAGTGGTGGTATGAAAACACCGGTATCCTTTGTGGTGCCCAGAATATCCAAGAAAAATGCAAACTTTGCTTTTAGAATCCAATTTGCCTCTACCAAATGGTTCCAAATATGGGTAGCACCTATAGCCAAAGGTGCAAAGCATAGAATAATCCGGTGGCTTTTTATAAAGCATACTATAGGGACTGTTGCCTACTAGTGACTTGGATGGTAACCTATTGATAAGAAAAAGAGCAGTAGAGAAAGCATACTGCCAGTATTCTTTGGAGAGACTGGAATGAGCAAGCAGAGTAAGTCCCGTCTCAACTATATGCCGATGTTTTCGTTCGACAATACCGTTTTGCTCCGGTGTGCCTGGACATGACATAAGATGAGTGATGCCTTCAGAGGCAAATAAAGCCTATAGAGTGTCACTAATAAATTCACCGCCACCATCTGTCTGAACAAAGCGGACAAGAGAATTGTGCTGGCGTTTGATTAAGTTAATAAAGGAAATGAATATAGCAGGTACTTCACTTTTATTGCGATGGGGAAATAACTAAGTAAAACACGAGCATTCGTCCACAATAATCAAATAATAACGAAAACCATCGATGGAAGCAGTGGGGGTGGGCCCCCAGACATCACTATGCAAAGTATGAAACAACTGAGTAGGATAAATAGTATGACGATTAAATGGCAACTTAGAATTCTTTCCAAGTTTACAACTGCTGCAGAAATGTTTATTCAAATGAACTGGGAGCTGGAGCGCTGGTGCGAGAAGCTGCAGGACATGAGAGGAAGGGTGGCCTAGCCTGGCATGCCATAGATCTGCATCAGATTTCCTTCCTTGAAAATAAATTGGCGAGGGAAGAGTAGTTGGAAAAGAGGAGACCCGATATAGGGCGCCGTCTCTAGGGCCCGACAGAATGACTTTCCTGCTCTTGACTTCCTTGACAATAAAACCCCATATATAGAATATAAAATAACAATTATTATCCCGAATAAATTGAGAGACACTCAATAGGTTCTTTTGCAGCTGTGGTACAATAAGTACCTTTCCCAAGTGAATAGATGGAGTGACGGGAATATTAGCAGTTGAAGTTATGTGAAGACCAGTACCATTACCAACTATGATTTTGTTGGATCCTAAATAGGGCTGCGTACCTGTCGCAGAAGTGGGATCAGGTGTCATATGATGAGAAGCTCAGATGTCCGGGTACTAGCCATCATCAGATTGATCAGCAACATGAAGGGCAGTGAAAGCTTGCGTGGTAGAAGACACTGGTGACTGGGTAGCTTCACATACGTTGGCTTTGTGATTTGGGTAACCACATCGGTAGCAATAAATAGAGGAGGTGTCAACAGTGATTGGGAGTGCACGGGGCCGAGCCTAGCCACGAGACCCGCGACCATGAGATAAGTTGCCTTTGCTGAACCGTGCGCCGCGACCTGCTGGAGTAACATCAGGCTTGCGAGGTGCGGCCACTGCGGCTAGGACAACTGCAGCGAGGGAAGTGGCCTGTTATGCTTGGAGGCGGGATTCATAATCGGTCAATGTGGCGGCAACAGTATCAACAGACAATATTAGGGAGGTCAGCTGAATAACAGTAACTACCAAGTCATATTCAGTGGGTAGTCCAGCAAGGAGAAGAAAGATGAAGTCTGTCACACCCCCTCTCGGGTGGGACCGGCACATGACCCGTGGGGGTCACCCATGTCCCACGCAAGCCTAGAGTGTCAGACCCAACTACGGGGAAGAGTACTAATCATGCATCAAAATCATCAGAGCAAACAACTAATGCGGAAGATAAAGTCTAGACCCATAATGGGGAAATCATGTCAAGACCCTCATGGGGAAGAACGGTCACCAAAAACCCACATGGGTATTACAATCATAGTCCAAGAACTAGGACATCTCAAAAACAATCCTAAGTTCCTAATGTTTCAAGTGTCTCACATGCACTATGAACATGAATCCAAAAATGATGCATAAACAACCAAAAATGAAGCCTAAGAGGTGTGCCCCGTCTCGCCGGTCATCCTCCTAGCTCTCAATCTGCTCACCTGCGCCAAAATGTTCAATCGGGGGATGTACACGGGTTAGTAAGCAGTCTAGAGGCATACTATAACAAGAACAAAATGGCTAAACATGGCTAAGTGTGATTGGTGGTGAGTCAAACGTAATAACCAGACCACGATACCTATAACTCGCCGCGACAAGTCCCACACGTAGGTACCCGAAAATAGAGTCACCAACCACATTAGGTAATGATATGTGATCAATAGAGATATGCATAAGAGATATCAAGATCCATAGAGGGAAAGTCATGCAGGAGATATATCAAGACCCATAAAGGGAAACATGTAAACGATATGTCCGACCCATAAAGGAAAAATCATGCAGTGAGAGTAATATATATACCATAAAGGATCAACGGCCATATGGGTGTATACATGCGCATCTTTCAAGGGTACCCAATCTAACTAGGCATTCCTCCCGCAGCTATGGCCACCGAGTAGGAAACCATCCTAGTAAATCCGTCGAGGGTCGTTGTCGGCCGACAATTCCCTTTCGGACGTTACGACGCCGGGGTCACCTTAGTGGGTATGTTCTCCGAACGGCCAGAATCTCTCCTCTGAGCTTAGGATCCACTAACTGCATATGACATAGAGGTCACCACCCTCTATACCCAAATCAGAACCATATGACATGCCAATGCAAGAGAAAGAAATATCATGCAAGTCCACATACAAGAAAAGAATCATGACCGGGCCGTAGACGGAAATAGAATATAACAACACGACCACGGTCCGTGGACCATGGAAAAAGAACCGACATGTAGACTATTCAATAGCATGAGAACACCGTATATGCCAACGGTGAATGGATAATAAACAATGATTTTGGCATGTAAAGGTTTATGTTAAGTGTACATCTCCTCACTTCGGTCCTCGGAAAGTGCTAAGTCTCAAGCGTACGCTCACCGGTCGCCGGAATCACGTCGGAGCCTAAACCACAAGTCAAACGTGGAAAACATCTCAAAATCGAGGTCTAACAAGTCAACCAAATACACATCGGACGCTAAACCCCTAAGGCATGCTTCTAGTGGGTCCTACACGGGTCCTAAACAATTCGGGATCAAAGCACGATCCAAAATGGGGTGTGGAAAACACCCCCATGGACAATCTGGGGAGAATACGGCCGTGCCCGTGGGCACGCTCCAGGCCGTGTTCTCTCCTGTCTCCAATTGCACGCAAGCTGGAACTAAAACACAGCCGTGCCCAGCTGGGGCACACCCGTGTTCTGTCCAGGCCAAGCCTGGCTTGGTCTTCTCGCCCGAAACACGCCCATGTTTGTGAACATGGGGCGTGTTTCGCCCAACCATGCACGAAAAACACCCCAAAACACCTCCAAACACCTCCAAACTCAATCCAAAGCAAACCCACTCAAATCAAACCACTTAGGCACATGGAATGACATGAAAATCAACTAAAAACATGGTCCAAAACTAGCCCAAACATGGTACACAATCCCATGGATGAAAATGAAGGATTAAACACAAAATCACCACAAAACCCCCAAATCCATCAATGTCAATCATTAAATCCGAAAATGGACATGCCCACGCTCTTAATCAACATATCAACATGCTAATGTCATGAATCTAAGCCTCACACAACAACCACACAAACCGTCACCATGGATTCAAGCTCAAGAAGGCAAAAATCAAGACCTCACCTTGAGGAGATGAAATAAGGATGAAGGTGATGATGGTGATGATGATGATAGTCCAAATCTCCCTCTCCAAGCTCCCAAGGTGGTGTGGCAAGCTCCAAAGCTTAAAGAAAATGGAGGAGGTGAAGAAGAGAAGTATGGGAGATAGTGATGGGAAAAGTGACGAGAAGGAGGGTGAGAAGTGAGGGTGTGGGGCTGAGATGCGAGTTTAAGGATTTTTAAAATGGGCTCCCAAATACCCTAAGGGTAGTGTGGTAATTTCCCATAATCAAAACAACTTAAAATTAAATTGGGCCCAAAAAAAATTAACACATGTGGGTGTTGAACCCATGTCCAATGTCATGCCCTCCCTTTCCATTTACCAAGCGAGCTAACTGGTTTCTTTATTATAAACCAGAACCGGGTTTATGAAAAATTGGGTCGTTACATCCTTCCCCCCTTAAAGGAATTTCGTCTTCGAAATTCGAAATAACCCAACTCAAAGGTCAAAACAATGTCCATCCCCAAGCAATGTGGGCGCTTCTCGCGCGTCTCATCCTCCCGCTCCTAGCGGTTAATCCGAACACTAATTGCACGAAATGAGCTCAAGTCAATGATCGAGGCATCGACCTCAACCACAAAATTCACAAAAACTATCGTAAGGGGAAAAAGAAACCCTCTAAACAGAAGTGGAGAACTCTCCGTAATCCTCATGGCCATACGCTGCCTCGAGCTGATTCGTGA
>JAOWBR010182693.1:0-10613 GCA_028571145.1 Dionaea muscipula | reverse complement strand
CATCATGGATACCCAAGGCGTCTTCTCCTCATCCTAGATTTGAAGATACGTGAACCTGACGCCATGGTGCACTGGCGTCATAGAAGACCCTATCGCCACCCATGTCAGCGCTATCGCCTTGGATCATCAACATATGCTGAGAAACCATAACACTAGGGTCTATGGGACATCAAATGGAGCTTAAAACACAAGCTAAACTTGTCCAAAACATGACCAAACTCATGGTAGATCTAAAAATCCGAAAATCGCACAAAACACCCAAATCACCACCAAACTATGAATCTACCCCAAATCACATGAATCAAAGCTTCAACACACTCCCAATGGCATGTACAAATATCCTAATCTTACACTCATGCCATGAATCAAGCTAATCACCAAATGAACTTTTAAAAATCTCACCTTGGAAGTGAATGCTCAAATCCCTAGCTTCCAAGTGGGTGGATCTTGATGCTCTTGATGTGGTGAGTCTTCTCCCAAGCTCCTTGCTCCAAGATCCGGCCTTCAAATGGATGAAAATGGTGAAGGAAGTGATGAGATGAGGAAGGAAGAAGAAGAAGGGTATAAGGGAGAGGAGGAGTATCGATCAAAGGGAAGGAGAAAGGGAATGAGATGGTCAAATGGGAAGGTTCTAGGGATTTAATCCCAAACCCCCAAAATGGGCCAATTGGGCCAATCTCATGCCCATCTAAAGTGGGCCAAAACAAGTGGGGAAGAATTGGGGTGGTGGTCCAATGGGTTAGGGATTTCTAATCCCTACATGGGCAACATGGCTCAACTACATGTCCAATGAAGTGGACCAAAGTCTATTCAAGGCTAAATGGGCTCACATGGGTTTTAAACCCATAACCCACACAACAAAACTCATTTTTACAACCAATGGTTCTCAAGAAAAAAGAAATGAACCGGTTTTAAAAATACGGGTTGTGACATTCTAAGATGGTTTGTCAATTATCGAAGCATCTACTCATGATAAGATACTGAGTACCACATGATTTTCTCATTGTGTTTTAGTGGAAGGTATAGACTCTATGGGGAGTTCTTAATTGCTTTTGATATATATTGAACGAAGGAGAGGGAACCTAGAAGTCATATTTGTCTTGTAACACATACGGTAATCCCCGTCCTCTTCTCTTGGTCTCTTGTATGCTTCCACTTATGCTCAACTGGGCTTTCTAATTGGTCCACGTAGCGACTTTCGGAACGATAATCCTAGCCAGTGGCCATATTGGATACCATGGTGTAGTTAAGCCCCGCAAAGGGTCAAAACGCACCCCACAGATTCCTAATTGCAGAACCAAAAAGGCTTCAGACACATAAGCTTTCACATGATCCAACTTATCCCATCGTTTTACAGACGAGGGTAAGAGGATAAAATGTATGTATTTGTTTTATATATGTTTCTTCTTTAGGAAAAGAGAACATCGATCGACTACGTTTAATTCACATTCGTTCCAGATTTCTATCCTCACATCAAACTATCTAACTCTTGATACATATCCCCACTAAGAATATCCTTAGTGCTTTTGCAATATTAAGAATAAGAGTGGTTCAGAGTACTTGATTAAGCTTCTGGATCTATAATTTTAAAATCCGAAATATGAGCTGTCTAGGTATGTCAAAGTCTTTCAGAACCGTCTACCTAAGTTGGGCAATACTCAAGTTGAGTGAAAAGTAAACATATCAATAATACCATAGACAGTGGTTCTTTTGTTAAGGATGTCTCCAGTCTGAGTATAATAACTAGAACAGACGTGGAAATAAAATTAACTATAAAATTAAGAAAAGAACAAAATAAAAGTTAAAGAATAAAATTAAAAAGAATAAAGTTAAGTAGTCATGGAAATGAAAAACGGATGATGCAGACGAGTTTATGATTACATGCAACTAGTCGTGGCATGCAACTCATATAAGCAGACGTGATCGTACTTAGATGCAATTCAGATGGAGTCTGTAAAAAAAATGCAACCAGACGTTATATGCAAAGCATACGGGCAAACTTAAAATCATACAGGAATGCAATACAAATGGGGTCATGGGGAATAAATGTAGTCGTGACCTTAAAAATAGGGTCAGATGTGATCATATATTTCTTCAAAATTTTCTAAAATTTCTCCCCCTCACACTAAAATCCTATATTGTCCTCAATGTAGATAAATTTAATGCTCATGATCGAGAGTAAATAAAATGTATCATTCATGGATAAAGAACCAAAGGAATTAATGAAGCAAACCCTTGGGTTATCCAAAGATGAAACGTCACCGTCTGGTATTGAAACGCTGCCGTTTTGCTCCACTGTAAGCACGACTGGGGGGACAACAACATTAAATGCTGGTCAACTTGAGGTCACACCTACATAGTATAACCATCATTATTATAGGTGAAATATTAGGGTTACCCTTGGCTAAATAAAGAAGGTGAAACGATGAGCAGTGGATGGAAGAAAATGCCCTTATCGTATACCCATCTCCTTCCCTCTCTCTCTTCATTCGAAATCCCTTAAACTCTTCCGCAACTGAAACTTGAAGTTGAAAACCGAAAACCCTCATTGGCGATTGTGCTGATTGAGCTGATTTTGCTGATTTCGAGTTCTGATTCTACTGAATCCACCATTTCTGAAGTTCTCGATCTTTATAAAGATCATCTTTCAGTGATTCATCGACTTTAGGTAACCTCATTTGTGATTTCTCAAGCTTTTTGAGTTTCTTGAACTGTGAAAATGGCGGAAATGAAAATGTCTGCGAAAAAGACATCTGTGAAAGTTTTTGAGGACATAACTAAAGTGAGAAGTAAAATGGAGCAAGAGACATTTGAAGGAATAAAGATTTTGTTCCCAGTTTCAACTGATTTTTCATTCTACCTTCCATCTTCCATTGATTCGGTTGTGAATATCAGTGAGAAAAATGCCCTAGCCGTCTACTGCGATCATTTCCTCCATGGTTTGCATTTTCCACTGCATCCCTTCATAGTCAAAGTTTTCAATGCATACCATGTGATCCCAGCTAAACTGACTGCGAACTCTATAGCCCTAGTGATAGGATTTATGATAATCTGTCAGCAACATAACTTTGAACCCACCCTTCCTTATTTTAATGAGGTGCTTTACTTGAGGAGAATACAAAGGAGAATGGGGTATTACTATTTTTTGTACCAACTCAAGGCACAAGATAGTCTGGTATAGGGAGTCGATCAGGAGTTAGAAAAACAAGTTTATCTTACTGTCATGGACCTCCGTCTGGCCTATATCTACTCAAGCTTGTTAACCATATGAGCATCCCGTGTGCGATGAGGATCAATACTTGGATTAGGAGGAAAGACAGACGCTTGCTGGTCTGTTTACAACAAATAGGGAAGATCTCGCTAAGTATTATAACGTGATTACTCTAGTGATACTAGAGGGATATCAGATAGCAGCAGTTCCCCACCCTCGTACGTGCTTCATCCTTGCTTTGATAATTGAAATAGTGTTTCCCTCCATCTGCAGTAAATAAATCGTGTAGGTTATTTGTGTGATGCAGGAGGGAAAATGCTGGAAAAAGTTTTGAAGTTGTTGGGTAAGGGAGGAGGACACGTGGAGGATAGATTGCAGGCCTTACTGGATCTACCGTTTGTGGGTGCCAGTGGTGCTAGCTCTTCTGAGGCTCAAAAGGAGAAAAAGAAGAGGGCCTCAAGAAGAAAGAAGGACCCGACTGAGCAAGCAGTCGGTGAGGAGGTAGAGGGTGGCACACAAGAGAGCCAGACGGTGGCTAAGCCTAAGCTTAATCCATGAAAGAAGAAGGTTACCATGGAGATACCAGTCGGTGAAGAAGATGTTGAGATGACTGGTGGGGCTACTCTATCTGGATTTGCTCCAGCTCGGCTATCGGCAGATGCATCACTGGTGGCCACCTTGTCTGCCCATGACGCGGGTAAAGGTGATGCGACTGTACCAATAAAGAAGAAACATCCACGAAAGAGGAAGTCTAAAGAAAGTATAGACCCAAGTGGAGGTTCCCAAAAAGGCAAAGCTGCCAAGAGCCAAGGAGAAAAGGAAGGAATTCATTACTTCGTTGTCTGGTCAGCCATCTAGCCTTTAACATGAGGTACCGTCTGACGTACTTAAAAGAGTGAGAGTGCAGCAAGATGAACAAGCAGTGGAGACAACTGTGGATGCTTCCATTTCGACTGCTGCGGACATGGAGGAGGATGTAGAGAACATCATTGATGCGACTCGTTAACAACCTTTCATTTTTCAAGCAGTCGTCCCGCTGGATGAACTGGTGAAGGAATAAACAAATACAAACTCATCTGGGGTATTATCATTGTCTATTATAGCGACAGAAGGAGGTATGGATGAGGATAAGTTATAGGAGAGGGTGACTCTATATGAGAAAGAGGTTAAATTGTCTGAGGTTGGAAGTGGGGAAATGGTAGAAAAAGAGAAGGGTGATGGGGATAGAGAAGTGGCAGTCATTGAAGAATCAGACGGGGAAGACGAGGAGAAGGATGAGCAAGCCCTAGAGGTTCCGTCTGGAACGGATGGTGCAGACGTGGATGAGGCTCAACAAAGAGAGAGCGTGGCCGAGGTCCTGACGGTACCCCTCGGGCTTACCCAAAGTCCAATTCCAAATCTCAGTTCTCAAAATATCAAGTTTCAAATCCCACCACACAACTCCCGAGTCCACCCAACTAAAATAAATCATAAAACTCAACAGGACCACGAGGCTAAACCGATTAAATACTCACGGTGGACTCCTCAAATAGCATGATTTATTAATTAAATAACATATTTATAAAGCCTCATCTCAAAAGCGTAATTATAATTGCCCGACATATTTAATAAGAATCATAACTCATACATTACGCTTTAAAGTAAATCATGTCGAAGGGAATAGCAAAACAAAACAGAGTAATTAAATACGGACAGGTGGGAATAGAAGAAGCAAGGCTAGTGTACACCCCCTACCTGGAATACGTGAAGTCCAAGCACTACCTAAACACGCACAACAAGTCACCACCAAGGTCAACCACGTCACCACCTAATAAAACACACAAAAACGTCTCACAATGACGCCTAAGACACGCTAACACGCCACCTAAACCGAACCAACGCAACCACGAATCAAAACAATGAGAATCAGCCACTGTTCAGCGTAAACGGCCATGTTACAGTCGTAACGTGACCGTCACGCCCGTAATGAGGACCGATACAGTCGTAATGGTCACCCATTACGCCCGAAATGATGCCCCATTCACTAAAGTCTGCTAGAACTTCGACAGAACAACGCACAAAGCATGCCACTCGAAACCCATCGGCTCCAGACTTAAATCAACTACGAAAAGATCTTCAAAACATGCACATACACGTATTGAACATACCCCTATCATGCTACATGAATCACATCAAACCATAGGCATGAAACGTGGAAACGATAACCCGAAATGAAGACGACGTCAACACATCAGAAAAATATCGACAACGATCATCAACCCACATAAAAAAGCATACCCGGATAGCAATCAATCCACATGCATCCCCACTCAATCCAAGAATCAAAACTAGGGTTGAAAGTGGTAAAAACCATACCTTTAGTCAAAAACCTTGAACCCGACCAAAACACAACGAGCAAAATCCGATCCTCTTCTCCCCCGGACTGCTCGACCACATGGGCAACAAGAAAAACACACACGGACGAAGATCAATCAAATCCTTATCATCCATCCAAACTTCATCACACAAAGAGAGGGAAAAGGAGAAGAGAAAAGAGGGATCGAGACCTCACCGTCACGATAATGGAGACCCGATCGAGATCGTCGCGCCGTCGCTGCCCTCTCCTTCCTATGCTATGCTGCTGCCGCAACTAATGAGAGAGAGAGATGAATGACGATAGAGAGAGAGAAAACAACCGAGAGAAAATAAACGTGTGGGAAAATTGAGGGTTATCAAATCTGATCCCTAAATCACCAGAGGCGAAACGGACAATTCCCCTAAAGATAACAAGAATAGAAAATCATAAAAACGAATAAAAAAGATGCCATGAAAGCTCGAACCTGGGACCATCGAAAAGAAACTCTCAACCGCTTCCCCTAACCAACGGGGCTAGGAAGAAGTCTCGAAAAAAAATAAATCTATTAAAATAAAAACGGAACGAAACACTGGCAACACTTGCAAAAAGGAATAAAACCTAATTAAAGTGACAATGAAACACCAATAAATATAATAAATACTAATAAAAATCGACAACGATAAAATAAATGAATAAATAATAACCAATAATATTTACCCATAATAAAACAAATGAATAAATAAATAATATTAAAGGAACAAATAATAATAATAATAATTAAATAATAAAATAAATGATAACCGGTCCGAGGGACGAGTTATCACAATGATGCTACGAAATCGCCTCCGCTCAACAGCCCGAGATGCCGCCGATCACCTCCTCCTTGTGCTGGTGGCCTCTCGACAAAGAGAGAGAAAAGGGAGGAGGGAGAACGTTAGAATGGAGAGAGGAAAGGAGAAAGGAAAACTGAAGGGGAAAGAGGGGAAAAACAATCGGGAGTTACCAATCTAAATCCCTTAACTTCCTCTCCTAATTCAAGAAGGGCGAGGCGAAAAAGTAAAATCCCTCCACCCCAATTAAATTAAAAGAAGGCGAAGAGATTAAAATGGTAGTCGCCGAGTTTGAACCCGCGATCTCGAGGATATAACTTTTCTCAAACTGCTTGCACAATCGGATGGGCTAGTGTGGAAGTCTTGAGAAGAAATAACCCAAACCAATTTAAATGCCGAATGAGCTATATAAAATAACCTAATTAAGTTTAAAACAGAATGAGTTATACAACAACAGCTGAAGAACACTTCGAAGGAGCTGCAAGTGGTTTATAAACAGTGTGATAACGTTGTTACACTATTGTATTGGTGTCAAAGCAATAGTGGATTCCTCCTACATCATAAGGAGAAGAGAGGATTAACGGATTACACCACCGTAAACCTCTATAATTCCGTGTGTCATTTAAATATTTAGCATCACACCACACACATAGCATAATTTACTAAAACAATTTTAATAACAGTTTTGAAAGAAAACTAAAACGGGCGATATATATTGATTTCCGCTGCATACTCTTTTAAATTTTGAAAAGGATTTTAAAAACAAGACAAGTTCATTCACCCCACCCCATCCCCTCTGAACTTGTCGAGCCCTTCATTTTAGGACCAACAAGTGGTATCAGAGCATTGTCTATGTACTAGGAGTGATCCCAAGTTTTCATTGCATTTTTCAAATCTATTTTCAGGAGTTTTTAAGTTTTTAAATCTTCTTTTAAAACTCACATAAAAGCATAGACTCACAAAACTTCATCTCACGAGTTCATATGTTCTCCCTGGACAAACTTGATGAATGAAAAATGCACATGCAGGCACATCTAGCTGCCACACATGAAGATATGATGGAGGTGATCGAAGAAGGACCTATCCAGATCAATAAGGTCAACACCGATGCAACCACCAATGCTTCAACTCCTCTCATGCCAAAACCTAGATAACAAAGGACAAGTGAGGAGAAAAAAAAGCACAATCTGGACAATGTGGCCAAGGACATCATTTTAAAGACCCTAGACGACAACATGTTTTTAAAGATCAAGACATGCATGACTGCCAAGGAGATTTGGGGCAAGCTCATTCTTGTCTGCGAAGAAGCCTAGGATATTAAAGAAAACAAACTTACTGTACCCATACAGAAATTTGAAAATTTTAAGATGAAGCAAGAAGAGACTATGGACGAAATGGACAGTAGGTTCACAACAATTATTGATGAGCTGACCATGCTTGGGAAGACCTACTCCCAAAAAGAAACATGCATGAAGATCCTACGTGCTCTACCTTCAAAATGGGCGATGAAGGTCACAACAATGAGAGAATCTAAGGATCTGGCCAGAACCTCAACTTTCAAGTTATTCTCTGACTTGAAAGCTTATGAGTTTGAACTGACCAACCAAGACGCCCCAAAAGTCAATGTTCAATTAGTGCCAGCACTCGTGGAACCTCAAGCTCCTCCCAAAATAGAAGAGAAGAAGGAAGACCTTCATGAGCAAATGGCATTGCTCATGAAAAAGTTTAAAAAGTTTTTAAAATACTACAAGAGGTATCACAAAGGTGAATTCTCGAAGAGGTACAAGAAAAGAGATGATGAAGAAGAAGACACTGGGAAGAACAAAGAGGGTCAGTCATTATGCTATAATTGTAGAAGATCTGGCCACTTCAAAGCAGACTGTTCATACCCTCATGTGAAGAAATACATAGAGGAAGAAAAAAATGCATGGAAGAAGGAAAAGAACAAGGGCAGAAAAGCCATGAAGGCTGAAGAGGAGGACCCCAAGAAGACGAAGGAGGAGAGCTCTAGTGATAAGAGCTCATCCTCGTCATCAGAGGAGGAAGTCTTGTTGTGTCTCATGGCACAAGTTGAAGAAGATGAGGTAAACTCAAGATCTAACTCAACTAGTTCTTACTCCATCTCACCTCATGCAGACATGGACATGCATGACATGTTCAACGAGCTGTTGGTCAAGTTTAAAAAAATTCAAGCTAACCATGAAGCCCTAATGGATGAAAATAAGTCATTAAAAAGTGATAATAACAGGCTGAAAAGGGAGCTAGAAGGGGTCAAACCCAAAACTGTTATTGAGAAGGCTGACAACTTTGGAAGGGCTGGCCTGGGATTTGAGGATAACAATGGTAAGGTTCAAAGTTAAGGTCAAAAGACCAAAGCTAGAACCAAACCTAAGATTGCCGTCGGTCCCAAGTTATCAGCCTAACCAAAAGTTAACAGTAATCCAAGGGCTGATCCCATACCAGTACACAAGCCAAAACCTAACACCAAGAATAAGTTTATCCCTAAACCTTCTCGTGGACATAGGAGGCCAGCTAGATAGGGGGAAGGAAGGTTATTTCCTTCAGACAGGGACTGGAATATGTCCTATGTGCAGAAAAGAAGAAAACAACCCACGTGGCTACGAAAACCCCCTGCTATGCAATATTCACAGCAAGTGAATGGGCCCTAGTTTGCAAAAAGACATTGGGATATGCCTACAAGCAGACCTAGGCATTCTAGAAGGTCATATACTAATGTATATAGACCTGTGAATAAGCCTAGACAGTTAACCATGTATAATCCAGTTCAAGCAAGCACATCCAAATATTTCCCTGGATGTTATTCTGTTGTTTACGTTGATTATGGAAGTGAAAGGTATAATCCTCCTATGAGAAGACCCTTTGTCTATGGTTTAGGGGTTAATTTTAGGAGTGCTAACTTTAGAGGACCTGATCAGAATTGGGTACCTAAATATTTTTAATTTGTTTTGCAGGTTGCCTAGCACATTAATAGTGGATGCTCCAGACACATGACAGAAAGCATATACTGTTTAGAGAACTTCAGAGAAAAAAATGGACCCAAGGTGATCTTTGGAGGCAAGGAATATCCTAGAGAAATCAAGGGAATGGGATCCATCATCAGAAATGGATTGACCATAGAAGAAGTTGTATTTGTTGATGGATTAAAGTTCAATCTGCTTAGCGCCAACCAGTTTTATGACAAAGGATATCTTGTAGAGTTCAGCAAAAGCATCTGCAAGATAAAAAATGAGCAATCAGGGTTTGTGGTACTGACTGGTACAAGGTAAAAAAACATATATGTGGTGGATTGGACCACAACAGTAGTTGATACATGTCTTTTGGCCAAGATAACAGCAGATGTCAGTTGGCATTGACACAAGAGGTTAATCCATTTGAATTTCAAGACCATCAACAAGCTAGCAAGAAAGAAGTTGGTTGAAGGACTTCCAGATGTGGTTTTTAAGAAAGAGAGCATTTGTGATGCTTGTCAGAAAGAAAAGCAGATCAAAGCATCATTCAAGAACAAGACAGTCCCATCATCTAACAGAATTTTGGAGCTTTTTCACATGGATCTTTTTGATCCAGTTGATCCTATAAGTGTGAGTGGAAAGAAGTACACACTTATAGTTGTGGATGATTACACAAGATACACCACTACAAAAAAAAATAGGTTGTTACCGACTGCCCATATCCATCGGTAAGCTATCGGTATAGCCTGATCCGTCGGCAATCCGACGGAAACTTTCATCGAAAACAACGTGCTGGCTAATTATCGACGGACCAGTTAATCCGTCGGTATATAACGACTGTAAAAAAATAAAAGTCGGTATTTTCGTCGCCCTTAGCCAACCGATTCGTATCGACGGAATTAGTAGTCCGTTGGTAATACCGTCAGCACATACCAACCGATTATCGATGAAATTTTGAATCTGTCGATAATTACAAATCCTATTGTCCGTCGGCAGTCCGTCGCAAGTCCGTCGCTAACTTCTGCATTTTCTATATTTTTTGTGTATAATCTGTCACTAACTTCTGCATAATCCATCGGCAATTTGTCACTATCCGTTAGAATTCCGTCGGCAATCCGTCGGCAACTTCTGCAGAATTTTGCAGAAGCCATTTGCAAGTGAAATAAACCCACCTGCACAAGATACAAACACAAATCTGCATAAATATAGCCACATTCACATCCACAATACCCTCCACAACCACCAAACACAACCACAACATCATCCAC